>CAUYLG010050362.1:0-71034 GCA_963573385.1 Cacajao melanocephalus
TAAAGCAGTGTCGAGAGGGAAATTTATAGCAGTAAATGCCCACCAGAGAAGAGAGGAAAGATCTAAAATCAACACCCTATCATCAAAATTGAAAGAACTAGAGGAGCAAGATAAAAAAAAACTCAAAAGCTAGCAGAAGACAAGAAATAACTAAAATTAGAGCAGAACTGAAGGAGATAGAGACACAAAAAACCCTTCAAAAAATCAATAAATCCAGGAGTTGGTTTCTTTGAAAATATCAACAAAATAGACCGCTAGCCAGATTAATAAAAAAGAAAAGGGAAAAGAATCAAATCAATGCAATAAAAAATGGTAAAGGGGATATCACCACTGATCCCATAGAAATACAAACTACCATCAGAGATTACTACAAACAGCTCTACTCACATAAACCAGTAAACCAGGAAGAAATGGATAAATTCCTAGATGCTTGTACTCTACCAAGACTAAACTAGGAGGAAGTTGAAACCCTGAATAGACCAACAACAAGGGCTGAAGTAGAGGCAGCAATCAATAGCCTACCAACCAAAAAAAGTCCAGGTCCAGGTGGGTTCACAGCCAAATTCTACCAGACGTACAAAGAGGAGCTGGTTCCATTCCTTCTGAAACTGTATCAAACAATACAAAAGGAGGGAATCCTCCCTAACTCATTTTATGAGACCAACATCTTCCTGATACCAAAACTAGGCAGAGACTCAACTAAAAAAGAAAACTTCAGGCCAATATCCATGATGAACATTGACAAAAAAATCTTCAATAAGATCCTGGCAAACAGATTACAACAGCACATCAAGAAGCTTATCCATCATGACCAAGTAGGCTTCATTTTGGGGATGCAAGGCTGGTTCAACATACGCAAATCCATAAATGTAATCCATCACATAAATGAAACCAAAGACAAAAACCACATGATTATCACAATAGATGCAGAGAAGGCCTTCGATAAAATTCACAAGCCCTTCCTGCCAAAAACTCTCAATAAACTAGGTATTGATGGAATGTATCATAATATGATAAAAGCTATATATGACAAACCTACTGCCAATATCATACTGAATGGGCAAAAGCTGGAAAAATTCCGTTTGAAATCAGGCACTAGACAAGGATGTCCTCTCTCATCACTCCTATTCAACATAGTATTGGAAGTTCTAGCCAGAGCAATCAGGCAAGAAAAAGCAATAAAGGGTATTCAATTAGGAAAAGAGGAAATCAAACTGTCTCTATCTGCAGATGACATGATTGTATATCTAGAAGACCCCATCGTCTCAGCCCAAAATCTTCTCAAACTGATAAGCAACTTCAGCAAAGTCTCAGGATACAAAATCAGTGTGCAAAAATCACAAGCATTCCTATATACCAATAACAGACAAACAGAGAGCCAAATTAAGAGCGAACTCCCATTCACAATTTCTACAAACAGAATAAAATACCTAGGAATTTTATTACAACTAACAAAGATGTAAAGGACCTCTTCAAGGAGAACTACAAACCACTGCTCAACGAAATAAGAGAGGACACAAACAGATAGAGAAATATTCCATGCTCATGGTTAGGAAGAATCAATATCCTGAAAATGACCATACTGCCCAAAGTAATCTATAGATTCAATGCTATCCCCATCAAGCTACCAATGACCTTCTTCACAGAACTGGGAAAAACCACTTTAAACTTCATATGGAATCACAGAAGAGCCCGCATAGCCAAGACAATCCTAAGCAAAAAGAACAAAACTGGACTCATCACACTGCCAGACTTCAAACTATACTACAAGGCTACAGTAATCAAAACAGCATGGTACTTGTACCAAAACAGAGACATAGACCAATGGAACAGAACAGAGACCCAGAAGAAACACCATGCATCTACAACCATCTGATCTTTGACAAATCCAGCAAAAACAAGCAATGGGGAAAGGACTCCATGTTTAAGAAATGGTGTTGGGAAAACTGGCTAGCAATGTGCAGAAAGAAGAAACTGGACGCCTACCTGTCACCTTACACTAAAATTAACTCCAGATTGATCAAAGATGTAAACATAAAACGTAACACCATAAAAACACTAGAAGAAAACATAGGCAAAACCATCCAGAACATAGGTATAGGCAAGAACTTCATGACTAAAACACCAAAAGCAATGACAATAAAAGCCAGGATAGACAAATGGGATCTAATAAAACTCCAGAGCTTCCATACAGCAAAAGAAACCATCATTAGAATGAATTGGCAACCAACAGAATGGGAAAAAATTTTTGCAATCTACCAATCTGACGAAGGGCTAATATCCAGAATCTACAAAGAACTAAAACAGATTTACAAGAAAAAAACAAATAAGCCCATTCAAAAGTGGGCAAAGGATATGAACAGACACTTTTCAAAAGAGGACATATATGAGGCCAACAAACATATGAAAAAATGCTCATCATCACTGGTCATTAGAGAAATGCAAATCAAAACCACACGGAGATATTATCTCATGCCAGTTAGAATAGTGAACATCAAAAAATCTGGAGACAACAAATGCTGGAGAGGATGTGGAGAAATAGGAACCCTTTTACACTGTTGTTGGGAGTGTAAATTAGTTCAACCATAGTGGAAGACAGTGTGGCGATTTCTCAAGGATCTAGAAATAGAAATTCCATTTGACCTAGCAATCCCGCTACTGGGTATATGCCCAAAGAACTATAAATCGTTCTACTATAAAGACACATGCATGTGTATGTTCATTGCAGCACTGTGTACAATAGCAGAGACCTGGAACCAACCCAAATGCCCATCAATGATAGACTGGACAAAGAAAATATGGTACATATACACCATGGAATACTACGCAGCCATAAAAAACGAGGAGTTCGTGTCCTTTGTAGGGACTTGGATGAATCTGGAAACCATCATTCTCAGCAAACTGACACAAGAACAGAAAGCCAAATACTGTATATTCTCACTCATAGGTGGGTGTTGAACAACCAGAACATGTGGACTCAGAGAGTGGAGCATCACACACTGGGGACAGTTGGGGGTATTAGGGGAGAGACAGTAGGGGGTGGGGAGGGAGGGAAGGGTGGGGAGGGATAACACGGGGAGAAATGTTAGATATAGTATGCACCTAAAGTAAAATAAATAAATTAAAACATAAAAATAAAAATAAAAATATAAAAAAGATTGAGAATAAGTGATGTACCACAGTCCAATGTCTGATGTTCAAACACTGAGTCTGGCTCACATTCCGTTTGTCTCTCTTGCCCTGTCTAACCTTGTAGAGTGTACACCAACCCGGATTCTAAGCCAGTTTTCCTGGTCAGGAATCAAGGCTCAGGATACATTAAATACTATGGGCTGGTGAGCCAGGGTGTCTTGAAATATTCCTGTTGCCTTCAACTCCAAATCAATAGTATGTTGAATGAGCCCCGAGGACCTGCTTAACCATGGTGTGTGTCTTTCTCTTGAACCTTGAATCCTAGGCTAAGGGTTGAGTTTTCCTTACCTTAGTCACTGGCATCACCATTTCGCACTGACTCTAGGAGGGGTGAGTAGGGCATGGGAAGAAGGGATGTTTTGCTAAGTAAGCCCTTCACATGGAATCATAAGCTGGAACAAACATTTCCCCACTAACAAGAAGGACCATAGAGAAAGATGTAACCAAGCTGTACACGAGTAGGTTTTCTTTTTTCATAACCCACACATCTACTAGTCTAGCTGGTGCCTCAACACCAAGTTCACAATTATCTCCTTAGCCTGTGGTGGCCTTTTCTAAATAATCCTCTAGAATAATTAATTTCTTCAATACTTTTCTGTATCTGAGTTGTCTCAGTGTCTGAATGAGGATATCATGGAGACGACCAGAGAAATCCAGACCTGACATTTGTATGAGCCCACTTAGCACGTTAGACACCGGGAAACATTCGCGTATTGGTAAGAGGCACACCATCTCATCAGCAGGAGGGAAGAGCCAGTTGAATGACTAGATGCTGCTGGTACATTTCTGAAAAAAAATAAAATTAAAACAACAACAACAACAAAAAACCCTGTGAAATATTAAAGATTTTCTACTTTCTAAATTATAATTAAAAATCATGCGTAATGGCCATCTTGGAGCCTGCTGAACCTGATATGGGAGCTCTAAATGCTGGGAAACATCTGTTTCAAAACATCAGCCTACCTTTTCCTTCTCAGGAGGTATCTGAAAAAGCCTGGAATGTGCTGCACTCAGATCCATATGGGGAGAGTGGAGGAAGGGGTAGCCTTTGCATTTTCTCTCGTAGAACTTCTCCAGTATCTCACTGTGGTTATTACTTTTTCACACTTGGGGAGTATATATGTGCAGCACAGAAAGCTGTTGGCCCTTTACAAGATTAGCTTGAATAAGTCCCTTGTTAGATGAGCTTTTGTTTCTTTATTATTTATACAGTATTATATGTTTTCAGTGTTGCATAGTAAAATTTTAATGGGTAAATAGAAAAAAAAGTAAACAATGGATTCTCGACTTCAAAAAAAAAGTATTGGATGCTATCAGGGGAAAAAACAAAAGTTGTTTATTATGAATACCATAGATTGAATTCATTGATGTTCACTCCAAACTCCCTGTATGTACTCTTGTCTCACAGGGGTCAGAAACCTGAGGATTTGCTAGGTTTTCTCAACTGTACTTGCCACTAGGTTTCTAGATGTGATTTAGAGCATTCCAATTAGGCGTTTCTTTGAATTCAGAACTAGGATAAGGTGAAAGGCATCTGTTTATTTGATGCTGATTGTGATTGTGGAACCAGTGATTTGCAGGTGGCTTCCCTGATTGGCAGGCAACGTTCTGATACTAAAGCCTCCTCATCCCCACGGAGCAGCAGCACCTGGTGAGGTAGTTCTGCAGCAAACTTCGGGGCTCAGTTTTGGAAGCTCACTTTACTTGACTGTTTCTTCAGCCATCTCAACAATTCAGTGATCTGCTTGGTACTCTAATAAGTCCCTTAAATTAGCAGGAAAGAATTCCGTTCTCTGAAAATTAACCTTAGTTGAAATATTATTCAATATACATGCTTAAAAATAGGAAAAACATGAATTTAAAACAGAATGCAATATTCCAAGTAGGAGAAAATTGACATTATCAGCATCATAGCTTCTGTCTAGACCTCATATTCTTATCAATGCTACCGAAACCCTTCCTTCGCTTGGGGTGTGCACAGTCACAAAACTCTGCTGACTCCTACTAAAATCTGTATGAATGAAATCCTAAAACTTTAAAAAGTGTATTCTGTCCCTGATGTTCTTCCTCTAAGAGATTCATGGGCTTCTGTTCATCCCTAGGAGCAAATGTCTCCTCATCTGCTTTAAATTAAGCCAGGCAAGGAAGTGGAAAAAAAATGCCGTCTGAACTATTTAGCAGATCAAGGAAATATAGTTTATGTTTTATCTTTAGGAGGGAAGGAAAAAGGCAAGGTGAGTATTATAAAGTCATGAGGCAGGCTGAGTGTGGTAGCTCATGCCTATAATCCCAGCACTTTGGGAGGCTGAGGTGGGCAGATCACCTAAGGTCAAGAGTTCGAGACCAGCCTGGCCAACATGGTGAAACCCTGTCTTTACGAAAAATACAAAAAAATTAGCCAGTGTGGTGGCACGCCTGTAATTTCAGCTACTCAGGAGGCTGAGGGAGGTGAATTGCTTGAACATGGGAGATTGCAGTGAGCCGAGATGGTACACTGCACTTCAGGCTGGAAGACAGAGTGAGACTCTGCCTCAATAAATAAATAAGATCATGGGGGTGATGGGTGGCTCTCCATGTGACTGTGGGACCTGTGGATGAGGCTCCATATGGTTCCCAAGTGGCATGGTGAAACCTTCCAGAGTTAGAGGCTGTCAACCAGCCTTTCTTATAAGCAATCTGTTGTGCTCAAATGCTTAGAAAAAAAAAACAGCTTTTAAAAGCAGACACCATGTTGAAAATCACATGTGTAGTCTGTGGGTAAGAAACCACAACACAGATCATCTTTGACTCCTTTCTCTAAAGACTCATGAGAGAGGCAAAGAGTCTGGATTCAAGTTCTAAGTTCTTTGTTCTATTTTTTAAAAAAATATATATATATGCAGATCAACATGGCAGGCATAGAGACTTCCTCCAAAGCACATTGGTCATCATTCCGATAGCACCTATTATGCAATTCTCTAATTCCGTATCTATGCAGCTGTCTCTCCCACTGACGGGCTTCTTCAGGCAGGGGCTGTCTATGTCACAGTGGAAAAAGCATGCATTTAAAAACTGGACCAAAGCAAATTAACATCCAACCTTAGCCAGTTTTTAATGCTGCTCTGTCCACAGTTTTAAATTCTCACCACGGCTGCTTCATTAATAAAAATGGGTAAAATAATGTCTTGTAACTCAAGCCAGAATGAGATAATGTGTGCAAGGCACTTAATAGAATGTCTGGTTTTTGGAAAGCAATCAAAACCACCAGCTAACGTGTGCTATTTTTATTTCCAGGACTGAGTCCTAGAGCATCCAGCAAATAATAATAAATAACAAATGCTAATCGAATTTGAGTGCATAAATGAAGGAACTTTGAGTCAGAACTGAGTTTAATTCAGTGGCTTATCCGGTAATAGTTAAGGGCCTTGGACAAAGCTATCTCACTGTACCACTGCAGTCCTTATTTATCAAGACATAGTAACAGCTTATTTCTCACAGAGATACTATGACAGCAAATATGAATATGTAGTTTTGTAAATCTTTATAAGTGAAGGCTATAAATATCAGTTAAGGATTCCTCTTTGTCACTGCCAGCATTCTAATGAGCTCTTTGACCATAACCGTGACTATGGCCATCCTTCCCCTTTGCTGTTGGCAACCTTTGCCCAGCCTTCAATTTTGCATGCTTTACTCATGGACCGGCAACCTTCCCCAGAGAAATGGACCGGCTCCAACCTTGGATCACTGATGTCTGTAAACCCAGCCATGTTTCAGCATTGCCTTCCCCCTCTGCTTCTTAGATGGGAAGTGAAACTAACTCATGGGTCACTATGGATTCTGTTTTATATAAAATACATCTGTACCTGATTTAAAAGCAAACAAAAGCCGAGTGCGGTGGCTCACACCTGTAATTCCAGCACTTTGAGAGGCTAAGGCAGGCAGATCACCTGAGATCAGGAATTTGAGACCAGCCTGGCCAAGATAGAGAAAACCTGTTTCTACTAAAAATAAATTTAAACAGTTAGCCAGTTGTGGTGGTGCGCACCTGTAGTCCCAGCTACTTAGGAGGCTGAGGCAGGAGAATCGCTTGAACCTGGGAGGCAGAGGTTGCAGTAGTGAGTCGAGATTGCCTCACCTCATTCTAGCCTGGGTGACAGAGCAAAACTTTATCAGACAAAAAAAGAAGCAAATCAAAAACACTACATATGATAATAATTGCCAAAATAGAACAAAGAGCAATTCAAATGTCATGTCAATTTTGTGCCCTTGACTTGTCAGGCTCTTTCCATTTAGTTGAAACAAACCCCTCTCACCCAACCTTCCCCAGAGAAATAGGTATTTTCCTATCACAAAGATCAGAATATATGGGACTTGGTGACTTGGCCTGGGTCATATGACTGATTAATATAGAAAAGCTTCCATTTGACTGGAGGTCTGTTGTGCATCAAAGTCTGTGTGTTTTCCATTACAGACATCTTTCTGCTTTTCTCATTCAGCAAACCCTCTCCTCCTGGGCTTCAGTACACAGAAAGACAGTTGTGCTCTCTGGCGGATGGGACAGAAGACACTTTTTTACTTCCTACAATGCTTCTCCATCAAAAACTTCCATTTTTTTCTGCTTGAGAAACAGGAAAAGCCATCTGATTATATATGATCTTTGCTGAACCGCCTGAGAGGTATGTGTATAAAATTATTATTTTTTGTATTAGGGTTCTCTAGAGGGACAGAATTAATAGGATAGATTTATATATAAAGAGGAGTTTATTAAGGAGTATTAACTCACACGATCACAAAGTCCCACTATAGGCCATCTGCAAGCTGAGGAGCGAGGAGAGTCCGAGTCCTAAGGGAGAACAACTTGCAGTCCGATGTTCAAGGGCAGGAAGCATCCAGCACGGGAGAAAGATGTAGGATCTGAGGGAGAAAGATGTAGGCTCGGAGGTTAAGCCAATCTAATCTCCCTAGGTTCTTCTGCCTGCTTTTATTCTGGCCTCTCTGGCAGCTGAGTAGATTGTGCTCACCCAGATTGAGGTTGGGTCTGCCTTTGCCAGTCCGTTGACTCAAATGTTAATCTCTTTTGACAACACCCTCCCAGACACACCCAGGAACAATATTTTGCATCCTTCAATCCAATCAAGTTGACACTCATTATTAACCATCACATGATTCCTAAAAATAGACTAGTAATCCAAACCAACCTCTAAATTCAGAAGCATAGCTTCTGTCTTCAAGTTTCTTAAAAGATATTCTATGGAATGGACTTATTTTACATATCCTCATGGGACAGAGTTAGTACCAATGTATGAACTTCTCTGCACACTTCCTAACTTTCTAAATATAATGATAATGCAAATGTGTATTGGAACTCTGTGGTAAAGAATCATGGTATGTAGGCACCAGGGTGGCTATTGCAGGAAGGAGGGGTTGTATAAATCAGTTGTTTGCATACTGGGGACTCTGCAGTCCTCTTTATTCTTCATCAGAGGTGAGAGAGATGACCCAGGGAATTGGAAATAAGAATTTCCTAGGTGAGAAAACTGAAAGAACAGTTGAGAATCTTCACTTGATTGGTTCAAACAAACCATGTAAGTGTGCATTTCCCATTAACAGGTATGAATTGTCAGACTCAGTCCAGACAGACAGCCTTGCCATACTGGCCTAACAAACTCACTGCCACACTTTCTTAGTCCACTTTTACATCTGCCTCTCTACCACATCCCAACATTTGCCTCACATTATCAACTGATAATCTCCTCTCACATCCATAGAGAATTGGAAGCTCTCAGGTGGAACTACTTGATCATCTCAGCATGTGACTCCAGGACTCCAGAGGGTGATATATAGGCCACTTCTTCCTTCCCAAACATAAAACCAATTGAGAGAGATATAGAAGACTGGAAAACAGATGCAAAGGCCAGCTTTATTAGTAATCAGCTATTTGGAGAATGAGGTCCTATATTTGTGACCAAAAGGGGGTCATTCACACCATCTGTCACCACACCCCTCCACCCCATTCCTCCATCATGTATAGAGTCTAGAGGTAGGGCATCCCCCCACAACCCCAGGAAAGCATGGGTTTAGAGAATAGACACACTTGAACAATTCATTCTTTCACCTTTGTGGATAACTAAGGAGTTGGGCAAGAAGGCAGGAACATCCGTCCTATGGCAGCTTCTCCACATGGAATCAAGGCCAAGAGATTCTCCCCGACACTTGTTCTTACATCTTGGTTCTTACAAGTTTAGGCCCCCAGCTTTGTCGTGTTTAACCAGATGATCTGTTAGATTACTTTTGCTCCACAATTTTATTTTTAGCCACAGGATGAGAAGAACATCTTTTAACTGCCTTCTGAATACATATGCAGGAATTCAAGATAGAATATTCTAACATTTGGTCAAACTCAGATAAATGATCTTCTATAAAGACTTTTCCGTTTGTTTAGTAAATGCTTCTTACAAAGTTATTATTCCTCATTTTGAAAAATGCATGCCATTTCTATGGCACAAAAGTAGGACTTCAAACAGGAGCTTCATGGACCAGCTACCATGTGCAGTGGTAGAAACAGAACAGAGAAGTTGGGATTTTAAAAGCTCGAAAGGGGAAAAGAAGACAGTGTGTGAACTGTTCAATGCTGTGAGGAATGCAATGTGTTCTCCCTCCTTCAGTCTTCATGCTCACACTCACATTTGATCTCTTTAATGCAGTCTCACAAAGACATTTGCAGTTACATGTTAGAAATTAGCATCATTCTCTTTAGAGAAAGTAGAGAATGTGAGAGACGTCTCATGCTCTTTATAAGAATTTTTCAACACTTTCTGTGGGTGATCCAAAAACCATGTTTGAAATTTGTGAGCAAGTAGTATTGTTGGCATGGCTGGTATGAGATTTGTGTTTCCTCCAAAGGCACCTTTTTATTCCAGGAACTAAATTTTCCCGACCTCTTCTTTCTCAGAAACTGAATAAAGCAAGATTCCTTAAGGCCAGGATTCTGATGAGGAGCACCATTCAGTCCAGGATGATATTCAATTCTCCTATAGCCTCTATATTTCTACATTTTTTAAATTTTTTTATTTTAATAGGTTTTAAAGGAGCAGGTGGCGTTTGGTTACATGAATAAGTTCTTTAGTGTGATTTCTGAGAGAAAACCACCTTCCATACAATCATTCAAAAGGCAGGGTCTGGGGTGTAAAAAATTATTCTTCTCAGGCTTAAAAATCATTTGAGCCCCAACTCAACCTTAGCTCCCTTCAGGCTCCATGAGTTTTCTTTGCTGTACCTGTAGGAAATTGCAAGGGTTATCTATTTTGATTATTCTCTGCAGTTGCAGGGACAACCCTCATTTTGATGAGGTGTTATTTATCCATTTTTCCCTTTGTAGGTCAAGCTTGTAGTATGAAGTCTAAGAACTGTTTGCCTAGCCTAAGAACCTAAAGGTTTTCTTCTATGTTTTATTAAGAATTTATGTAATATAATATTTATTACATTTTATATAACAATATTTACTATATTTCATGTTTCACTTTGGTGAACAGGATTGGTTTTGAGTTAGTTCTTGTGTGAGGTGAGAGGTTTAGGTCAGGATTCACTTTCTTGCCTAGAATGAATGGATGATCCATTGGCCCAGATCTATTTGTTAAACATTTCTTATTGATTTGTTTTTGTACCTTGGTAAAAAAACCTATTGAGTTTATTTATTTTGGCTTATTTCTGGGTTCTCTATTCTGTTCCATTAAGCTATCAATCTGTGCTTCTACCAATATTGGACTGTCTCAACTACCGTATATAAATATTAAACCTTAATATCAGATAAGTGATTACTCCTACATTCTTTGTCAGACTGTTTTAGCTATTTTAGGGCTCACTCCTTTCCATATAAGTTTTATAAGATGCTTTTTAGGTCTGTAATCAAATATTGCTGAGATTTTGATAAGAATCACATTAAATTTATACATCAATTTATAAATTGTCTTTACTAGTTTAACACTTCCACTTCATGAGTTTCTATTTACACTTACTCTATATTTGGCATATAGCTCTCTATTTACTCAGGTCTTTTAAAAAATGTCTTTCGTCAACAGTTTGTAATTTTTATCATACAGATATTACACTTTTTTTGTTAAGCATATATCTAAGTATTTCATTTTCTTTGGAGAAATCGTAAATGTTATTGTATCTTTTAACATAGAAACATGAGTTTCTATGCTTGTATTATTCATATATCAATATGAAATTGATTTTATGCATTGATCTTGAATCCTGCAACCTTGTTGAACCCACCTGCAAGTAGAAACAATATTTTTATTTCTTTCTTTTCATTCTGCCTTTTCTTATTTCTCTTTTCTTATTCTGTTGACTAGAATTCCCAGTAAGACATTGAATAAAAGTTTTGTGTTTATTCATTTTACTGTTTTAAAGTTTTGAGATCTTTTTTCTACATTGTAGATACATGTCTTTTGTTGAAATAATGGCTTGCAAATATTTACCCCAGTTTTCATTTTTTAACCCTTATTTTGATGAGGTATAATTTATGAGTTTTTCTTTCCATGGACAAGGCTTGTAGTGAGTCGTAGAACTGTTTGCGTCCCTCTGTCTCCCCTGTCTTCTGTCCCTTCATGTCCTCTTCCTATGGAACTTTCTCTTCCTGTGCCCTTGTCTCATCTCCCTAACTTTTACTTTACCATCGCCGTCCACATTCCCCCAAAACTTCTCCCATCTTCCTCCTCTGCTTCCCTTGTTCTCCCACCCTTCCTTGCTTCCCCTTTATAGTTCTTAAAAATTTACATTTAAAAATAGCTAGAAGAGAATAACTTGAATGTTCCTAGCACAAAGAAAAGATAAATACTGAAGTTGATGGATATCCCAATTACTCTGATTTGATCTTTACACATTATATGAAGGTATCAAAATATCACAGGTACCCTGAAAATGTGTACCTCTATTATGCAGCAATGAAAATGATAAAGAAATTTAAAAATATTTCCTTATTTATTATAAATAAAAACTGTATCCATTTAAGATGTACAACCTGATGTTTTATTATAGGTATACACAGTATAACAATTACTACAGGCGAGTTAATTAACATATGCATCTCCTCACAAAGCTGCCATGTTTGTGTGTGTTGAGAGCTCCTGAAATCTACACTTTAAGGACATTTCCAATATAAAATATAGCACAGTCCTGTGCTGCATGATTTTCTGACTAATGATAGGCTGTATATATGACCCTGGTCCCATAAGATTGTAATAGAGCTAAAAATACCTGTCACCTAGTGACATCAGAGCCATCTTAACATTGTGGCATGACATATCACTCGTATGTGTGTGGTGATGCTGATATGAACAAACCTACTGTGCTGCCAGTCTTATAAAAGTATAGCACATACAAGTATGTACAGTACGTAATACTTGATAATGACAATAATCAACTATGTTGCTGGTTTATGTGTTTATTATATTATACTTATTGTCATTATCTTAGAGTGTACTCCTTCTACTTCTTAAAAAGACAAAGGTAACTGTAAAACAGCCGCAGACAGGTCCTTCAGGAAGTATCCAGAAGAGGACATTGTTATGCAACAGATGACAGCTCCACGCATGCTACTGTCCCTGAGCACCTTCCAATGGGACACGATGTGGAGGCGGAAGACAGTGATGTAGATGATCCTGAGACGGTGGGCCTAGTCTACTGTGTGTTTATGTCTTAGTTTGTAACAAAAGAGTTTAAAAAGTAAAAAAAAAAAAAAAATTTGAAGAAATAAAAATGGAAGAAAGTATAGAGAAGAAAGAAATCAACAAAATTTTTATACAGCTGTACAGTGTTTGTGTTTTCAGCTAAATGTTATTACAAAAGAGTAAAAAAAAATTAAAATAAATTTATAAAGAAAAACATTATAGTAAGCTAAAGTTATCATCCAAAAATGAAAACTATTTGTTAATAAATCAAGGATAGCATAAGTGTATCGTGTTTCTGAAGTCGGTGGTGGTACACAGTAATGTCATTGGCCTGCACCTTCACGCACCCCTGTCAGTAACTCACCCAGAGCAACTTCCAGTCCCACAAGCTCCATTCATGGTTAGTGCCCTGTACAAGTGCATCATTTTTAATCTTTTCTACCATAGTTTCACTGTATGTTTTCTGTTTAGATATGTTTAGATACATAAATGCATACTGCTGTGTTAGAATTGCCTACAGTATTCATTCAGTATAGTGACATGCTGTACAGGTTTGTAGCTTAAATATATAGTAGGCTATCCCCACCTAGGTTAATGTAAATATACTCTACGATATTTACACAATGACAGCATTGCCTAAGGATGCATTTCTCAGAACACATCCCTGTCATTACCTAACACGTGACTACTATTAACTATAGTCATCATGCTCTACAACTGTATCTCTAGACTTTCCATTATATGTAACTACAACTTTGTACCCTTCAATCAACATCTCCCCATTTCTCCCGCCTACCCACATCTGGTAACAACAGTTCTTCTTGTGAGTTATCTCCATATGAGATAACTATGGTATCTCACACCTCACACCTCTTATAGTGGCTACTATTAAAAAAGTGAAAATTGACGTGTGTTAGCGAGGAAGTGGAGAAAAGGGAATGCTTGTATACTGTTGGTGGGAATGTAAATTGGTACATTCATTATAGAAAATATTATGAGATTCTCCCCCCCACCAAAGTTAAAAATGGCAATACCATAGGATTCAGCAATCTCTCTTCTGGGTATATAACCAAAGGAAATAAAATCAGTGCCTCAAAGAGATATCTGTGCTTTCATGTCCACTGAAGCATTATGCATAATCTTAGTGTCTGTGGTAGGTGAATGGATAAAGAAAAATGTAAGATACACACACGCCTAATGGAATATCATGTATCCTTAAAAATAAAAAGCTCTACTTTTGAGACAACAAAAATCCAAACCTCTTCTCCTTTTCTGTTTTTCTTCATCCTTCCTCCTTCTGCTCCCTTTCCTGTCCCTTCTGCTTCTCTAGTCCTTCTTCTTTCCTGCCTCTGACGCTGTCAAAGGCTTGCTCTGATGACACTGTCAAAGGCTTGCTCTGGCAACGCCCACAGTCAGAGAGGACAGAACGGTCAGCATGGACTTACTTCCAAATGACTTCTCTCACAGTTAAAACACCCTGGGATCTAAAGTATTTCTTAAAAAAAAAAAAAAGGAGGTGGCCAGGCGTGGTGGCTCTCACCTGTAATCCCAGCACTTTGGGAGGCTGAGGTGGGTGGATCACAAGGTTAGGAAATTAAGACCAGCCTAGCCAACATAGTGAAACCCCATCTCTACTAAAAACACAAAAATTAGCCGGGCGTGGTGGCCGGTGCCTCTAATCCCAGCTGCTCAGGAGGCTGAGGCAGGAGAATTACTTGAACCCAGGAGGTGGAGGTTGCAGTGAGCCGAGATTGCACCACTGCACTCTATCCTGGGCGACAGAGTGAGACTTGGTCTCAAAAAAAAAAAAAAAAAAGGCAGCACATCCAACAATCTTCTTTCAGACTTATTTTTGCCATCAGAAATGAACTGGCTGAGACTCATTAGCAAGGGTCTGCTTCATTTTTTGATGGCATAAACCTAAAACACTTGGTATAAATCAATGTGGGGCAGATAGAGCTAGACTGAGACTTGTGGTCACATCAGATCTAGTAATTAATTGACTCCCTTTCAAAACACTCATCCTGTACTTCACTTCATGTAGAGCCTGAGGACTGTTCCAGCGGAGCTGGAGAGAAAGAACTCTGGTGGCAGAGAGCTGGTCTGTGGGGGAAAAATTACATTTACAAAATAAATGTTTACATTTATGAACTTTACAAAAATGTACAAATTCTACAAAAAATGCACATTTGCTGGGAGAATGTTATATTTAATATTTTAAATTAGCATATATATTTATTTTTCAGCACTTAATTGTTGGGAGCTGACTATGTGCCAGGCATACTTCTGGGCACTGAGGATGTGGCTGTTAATAAAAATGAAGTCCCTGCTCTTATGGAGCTCATATTCTTGCTGGGGACACCTAACAAACAAAAAGTGGACAGATAGGCAAGAATTAATAATATAAAGTAGTGATGAGTCTCAAGAAAAATAAATAAATAAATAAAGCAGTAAAAATGGACAGAGAATAGGAACAGATGTTGTTTTAGACAGGATGGGTAGGAAAGTTGGTGTATGAGCAAGCATTAGGATGATGTAGAAGAGTAAAATATTTTTTAAAGAAGTACATATCAGCCCAGCGCGGTGGCTCACGCCTGTAATCCCAGCACTTTCGGAGGCTGAGGTGGGCGAAGCACGAGGTCAGGAGCTCGAGACCAGCCTGGTCAGCATGGTGAAACCCCGTCTCTACTAAAAGAATACAAAAATTTGATGGGTGTGGTGGTATGTGCCTATAATCTCAGCTATTCGGGAGGCTGAGGCAGGGGAATTGCTTAAACCCGAGAGGCGGAGGTTGCAGTAAGCTGAGATTGCACCACTGCACTCCAGACTGGGCGACAGAGCAAGACTCCGTCTCAAAAAAAAACAAAAAAAAAATGTATATATCAAGGGAAAGAACACGACAGGCATAAAGTCTCTCCGGTAGAAGAGTAGCTGGCATACATGAGTGAGAAAAAGGAAGAATAGCTGGCCTGGCCGGAGGAGGGGATGAGGGTAGGTAAAAAAAAGTGGGAGAGGTAGCCAAGAGCCATGTGATATTATTCCTTGAAGCCCATGGGAAGGATTTTGAATTTTATTCCAAATACAAACAGAAGCCAATGGAAGATTTTGATCAGAGAGGAAAGGGTGCAGTCTGACTTATACTTTTAACAGATCACTCTAAGTCGCATCTAGAGAACCTCTAGAATTGGCTCAAGACTAGAAGCAGCGGGACTATTTAGAAGTTATTATAATAATGCAGGTTGGAAATAATGGTGAATTGGGCCAGTGCTGTTGGGGATTTATTTAGAATGTATGAAAAGATAGGATATGAGGATTATTTTTGTTTATATTTCAAAGATAGGTGAATCAAGTATAAAACATAGATTTTGGCCTGCGCACGTGGAAATGTTGCCAGTTAGGAGGAAGTCAACAAGAGGATCAAGAATCAGATAAGGAAGAATCAAAAAGCGTGTTTGCACATGTTAAACTTGAGCTATCTATTAAATATTCCATAGAGATGTCAAGTTAGATATAGATTCCAATGTAGGAAAGATATCATACATATGAAAGATATCATATATATCATACATATGAATTATTAAAAGCTCTAAGAAGTGCAGCAAAACAAACTTGTATAACATTATTTAGCCCATAATCTCCCAAAGCAATTTGATGTAGCAGCTTATATTTTTTATGACGTGTGTATATGTATTGCAGAAATAGCACCTCACAGAATATATTTTGAGATATGCTGGCAGATAAATCATAGCATACAGACCTGATAATTATATGTCTTGAAAATTTACTGCTGAATTTTTTGTAAAAAAGTAAAGAATCTGTCCTGGTGCATGCATAGAGATAGTTCTGTAGAATGAGTGCTATGCAATGTTTCTCCTCATTGTGTTCATGTTAAAATTAGTGAAAAGTCATTGTTGGAGGAAAAACATGCTTAAATAGAATAAAGGCTGGATAACATTGTTTTTCTCTGCTACCTTATAAATATGTCAAAACTCTGAAGGGCTGAAGCAATTTCTTCTGAAAGTGGGAGTGGAGCAGCGAGAAAACACTTGGCAGGCTGTTTTCAATCTCTCCTGCTGATGTGTAGGTTCATAAAGCATATGGGCATGGAGTTCAGCAGGATGCTTCAGATTATAAGCAGAAAGACATCAGTGTCTCATATGTATTTAGTGAGTTGGAAAACACTGATTTTTAATGCAACAGACTAGAATGTCATGACACCAAAAGGATTGGATTAAAATGAGAATCAAAGACATCAAAGCACTCCCAGGTAGGATAGTTAAATATTGTTACCTATACATTCATGCATTGCTTAACAATGAGAATATGCACAGAAAATTGCGTCCTTAAGTGATTTGGTTGTGAGAAGATTATAGTGTCAGTACACTTACACAAACCTAGATCGTATAACCTACTACACACCTAGGCCATATGATATAGCCTACAGGCATCTACCATGTCTGGAGCTGGCAAGACTGGAAATTGCTCTGGGTGATGAAGTAAGTGAATGCCAAGGCCGAGGGCATGCTCGTACACTACTATAGACTATAAACACTGTCCATTTAGGCCACAGTAAATTCATGGTTTCATTTCTTCCTTCAAATAATACATCAACCTTAGTTTATGGTAACTTCTTTATAAACTTATTCTCACGAAATACAGGGTGGCAGCAGCAATAAAAGGAAGGAGAGTAAGGAGAGCCTGGAGCTGCTGGCCCTGCTTATATGGGGAAGAGCACAGAGCATTCTCCACTCAGGAGGTCAGTGGCTGCAGAAAGGGCTGGGTTATGGCGGGGGAAGGCATGCAGGTTGAAGGATGGGCCGGGAGGAGAGATCACAGTGGCTTGGAGTAGATGTTGATGCCACAGATATGGAGAATGAATTTGACAACGTCTTGCCACCTTCACCCAGTTATCCTAGTCCCAGTCCCCACTGTCTCTCACCAGGATGGCTGAGTTTGCCTCTTAACTGGTCTCATTCTTCTGCTGTCCCTACCCACACAGGACCTACTGGAATATTTCCTTTTAAAATTGTTATTAGCATATGGCATGCACGCAGAGAAGTGTGCATACAAGAAGCATACGGCTTGGTGAACGTTTACAACTTGAGCACCCCCAGGAACCAACATCCAGATGAAGAATCAGACCCTGTCCCACCATCCTCAGACTTCCTCCTACTCCCCGCCAGACACAGCCCCGTCTCAACATCAACCACCGCTCGCAGCACAGAAGAGTTTTGCCCACGTTTCTACTTTGTGTGAATGGAACGCAATGTGTGCTCTTTAGATCTGGTCTTCTCCCCACTTCACAGTATTTGTGATATTCCTGCATATTGACCTATGTGAAATCCTTTACAAGACATTCATCCTGCCATGCCACTCCCCTGCTCCAAGCCCTCCCATGGCTTTCTGTGGCATTCAGATTAAAACTCTTACCTTTCTGCACAAGCACCCACCTCTTTTGACTCCCACTCCACTCTGGTCTCACTCTACTTCTTCTTGTACCGTCTTCTCCCTTGATGCTGTGCGTGGGACTTGCCAAAATAGTCCCTACATCAAAAAGTTGTCATCTGAGGCAGGTGGATCACCTTAGGTGAGGAGTTCGAAACCAGCCTGGCCAAGATGGTAAAACCGTGTCTCTACTAAAAAAAGTACAAAAATTAACCAACGTGGTGGCACGGACCTGTAGTCCCAGCTACTTGGGAGGCTAAGGCAAGAGAATCACTTAAACCTGGGAGATGGAGGTTGCAGTGAGCTGAGATTATGCCACTGCACTCCAGCCTGGGAGACAGAGTGAGATTCTGTCTCAAAAAAAAAAAAAATGGTGTGACTTGTCTTAGGTCACAGAACTCAATAAATGTAGAGCCAGTATTCCACCTCAATCTGTCCAGTGTCCAGCATTCTTTCCCTCCCTGTGTCATCTGTGTCTAGAATTTCTAGTATTTTTTTTTTTTTGAGATTAACCCTTCTGCAAAACATGCCACCCACTCCCTTTTGCTTGTCTCTCTATGAGATCTGGAGGCACAACCACCCTTTTGCTTGCAGTTCCCTTTCTCTCAATCGTCCTTACTTCCACAGCTATACTTAGCCCATATCACTTCCTTCCCTGGAAAGCCCGCCCTGTGCAGATACCGACTGCCCCGCTCATTCAAAGGCTGCTGCTTTAAAAATCCCATTTGTTTCTTTCGTAGGAATTAGGTAATTTGTAGTTAGGGAATTTGAACTTCAGCATGTCTCTGGCACTTTTAATCTTTCATTTGAAATGCAGACTAGGCTTCTGGTTGGCTCCCGTTGCAGAGGTGAGTGTCTTGAGAGGTCAGATTGCAGTTGGGGAAAGGATACCAGCAATTTTTCTGTACTAGAGCCAGCTTCCTTAAATGGAGGTTGATCTTCATCAGACTTTTAGATTCACTTCAGACACAGACATGGCCCATGGATATGGACATAAACATGGACATAGTAAAATGGAACTTCCAGATTATAGACAATGGAAGATAGAAGGGACACCATTAGAAACCGTTCAGAAGAGGCTGGCTGCACGAGGGCTAAGGGATCCATGGGGCCGCAGTGAAGCTGGGAGATACATGTGTGGCTTTGCAAAAAAGGTTACCTTTTTTGATGTATTCTTTAAAGGATTCAAATGGAGATTTCCTGCATTTGTGGTAGCTGGAGAAGCTGAATATTACCTGGACTCCCTGAATAAAGATAAGAAGCATCACTCAAGATAATACCTGTAAATATCATAGTGGTTTCTTGACTCTCCAAAATAAGATTTCTTCACTATAGCCTACTTGTCTGGTCTGTCCCTTCAAGAATATTAGTAAGACTTAATAAAGTAAAATAAAATAATACTACAAAAAAGAAATGCAAACTATTATTCAGCTGGTAGCAACCAGCATTTGTAACTGAGAGTGAATTTGGGAGCAAGACCACCTAGATTCAAAGGTTGGCTTTCCCTATATGCTCACATGTTTTTGTGAGGATTAAATGAGAATAAATACACATAAAGCATCTAGAAGGCCAGCCCCGAGCAGTGCTCAATGCATACCACCTGTTATCATGATCTGACACCTCCTCCAGGAAGCCTTCCTCTGGCCATGCCCTCTGCATTGATTAGAAGTACTTTCCTGTAAGCTTGCTGGGCAGATATGCTAGGATTTTCCTTCTATTTCAGTTAGTTTTGGATATGTACATTTCTCCAAGGAGACATTTTCTTCTTAAAGTCAGAAATGAAGTTTGTGGGTTTTGTATCCTCTCTACTGAGAGATAGTATTTAATTTGTTGAACTTTCTAGTAAGGAAAAAAAAAAATACTAAGGAAGTACAAAGATATCCACGAGATGGAGCTGTGAGTCCACAATCATGAGGAACAGGCTTTTTTTTTTTTTTTTGAGATGGAGTCTCGCCCTGTCGCCCAGGCTGGAGGAGCAATGGTGTGCGATCTTGGCTCACCGCAATCTCTGCCTCCCAGGTTCAAATGATTCTCCTGCCTCAGCCTCTCAAGTCGTTGGGTGCCTGCCACTACACCCAGGTAATTTTTGTATTTTTAGTAGAGACAGAGTTTCATCATGTTGGTCAGGCTGGTCTCGAACTCCTGATCTCATGATCTGCCTGTCTTGGCCCCCCAGAGTGCTGAGATTACAGGCGTAAGCCACTACGCCTGGCCAGGATTTTGTTTTTTGAGGAAAGGAAGTGAAGCCTGCAGCAAGCCAGCCCTGGAAAATGCTGCAGGCGAGACAAAATGTTTGCAGCTGGCTAAGGCCTCGTGCAAGCCTCCATCCAACCCATCTCCTGGGAGTTGGGGCAACTGATCACTGCAATTTACACAGACCACGTGGAAATAATTTCTCATACAACAAGCTTTTTTGTCAAGCTTTCATTTCAGATGTTAGGGGAAAATTATATTTATAAAGAACTGGGGAAAAGGTGAGAAACGTTTTTAAAAAATTAAACACTGATTGAAATTCCGTGCATTTATCTAATTTTATCTGATGATTTAGTGAATTCATAAATCCTTATAATTGACCACTTTGCAAAACATGCACTATTATCCCTGTATTATAATCAGCAAATTCAGAGTCCAAGAGGCCAAGTTCCTGGACAAAGCCCACCAATAACTCTTTTAATGTTTCCACGTCTAGATTGCAACGTTGCTTCTTCCAAATTTCAAGCCTTTGCTCCTTATAACTTCCACATGATATCAACTGAATTTCAGTACTCTACTTTTCCGAGATGTTATGGTGTGACTTTCTGTGGGTTTGCTACTCATGCATGGTTATAGTTGTCCCCTCCCTACAAAGGGACCCTGTTCTTATGGGAAGTGGACAATGGAATGACCATGACCCCATGGATTGCTCACCCATGAATTTGTCTAAAATGTTTGCAAGCCAACATGACATACAGTTTTTATTACATAGGCTGTTGTGTTAAAATTATTAGCTTATGCACCAGGCGCAGTGGCTCATGCCTGTAATCCCAGCACTTTGGGAGGCTGAGGCAGGTGGATCACCAGGTCAGGAGTTCAAGATCAGCCTGGTAAAGATGGTGAAACCTCGTTTCTACTAAAAATACAAAACAAACAAACAAAAAATAGCCAGGGGTGGTGGCATGTGGCTGTAATCCCAGCTACTCAGGAGGCTGAGGCAGAGAATTGCTTGAACCCGGGAAGTGGAGGTTGCAGTGAGCTGAGATCATACCACTGCACTCCAGCCTGGACGATTCTGTCCCCCTCCCCACCAATAGAAATTACTAGCTTATGTTCTAAATATTTTCTGGGCTATAGAAGTGGGTCTGCCTCTTTAATGGATTTGCCAGTTTCACTGCAGGTTGATATAATACAGACAGCAGTGGTCAAGGGCACATGGGATTGTGTTGTGATTTTTTTTCCCTGGTTTGCTAGATGACCCCAGGCAAATCTTCTCAAAGTTCCCACGTGTTGACTTCTGAGATCAGTTAGACTAGTGTGAATAACTTTAATTTTTTAATGCTTTTTCATTTAAAAAAAAGCTTTTGAAGACATCACCCCAGAAAGATCAGTCCAAGAGTTTTATGTTCCACTTATTACAGGTCAACTGCAGTGTTCACGTAGCTCTTATTCATTGAAGCATTTCTCTGTGGCTACTGGCACTAAATTAGGTAGTAGAAAGGTAAGCTGACTCCCTGTTCCATATTATACTTAATCAGATCCCCTCCCCCCACTCCACCACATTCAGCCTTTTGTCTGGAGATGAGCATCTTTACACATTGCAGTGGTTCTTGGCCCAAGCTTGGTGATCAGGGATTGGTCAGAGGGCTTGTTCCTGGCCTAACAGCTAAGGAGCTACACAATCAATCAATCAGGCTACCCTATCCTCCCTTCAGCGACAAAAGCTCCGTTGGCTCTTTTCATAACTCTCTGGTTTTCTATTTGCTGCTGTAACAAATTACCATGAACTTAATAGTTTAAAATGAAACAAGCATATGACCTAATAGTTTTTTAGGTATCTCCCACTCTGATATAAATCTCACTGGGATAAAATCCTGGTGTCAGCAGAACTATACGCCTTTCTGGAGGCTTTCAGGGAAAATACATTGCTTTGCTTTCCAGCTTCTGGAAGCCACTGCATTCCCCGGTTCATGACCCTTTCTCCATCTTCAAGTCAGCAATGTTGCATTTCTCTGACCATTAAGCTCAGTTACATCTTCCTCTGACCACATCCAGGAAAGGATCTTAGCTTTTAAAGATTTGTGTAACTGAGTTAGGCTGACCTGAAGAATCCAGGATATTCTCTCCATCTCAAGCTTCTTAACTTTAGTCACATATACAAAACCCATAAGGTAATATTATCCACAGATTCTAGGGATTAGGACATAGAAAGCTTTCAGGATTATAATTCTACCTCTCATATCATCTCAGGGTAGAATTGTCGGGTCATGAAAAATTCATGTTCAATTATTTCTTTTTGCTGCTTTAAAAAAAGACACATTTTTCCTAAAACTATATGGAAATGTGTGTATCAAACAAATGAACTGACTAAACAATTAGAGCGATATTCATTTTCCCTTAATTCAGATATGCAAATATTTTATGAGAAAGGGGACTATGAACTTACTCTACTCTGCTTAAGAATAGTGTTCTTGATATAATACTATCCTTTCTTCCCATAAAAAGGAGGGGAAAAAAATCACATAGCAGAAGCCAGGGGCTTCGGACACATTTGAAGAAAAGTTCCCAAGAAGGTTAGATGTGTTCTCAGGTAGGTTCTGATTTTCAAATAGTATCTCTTTGTTCCTAGGTCCTCAGGCAATCTGTAAATAGGTAATGATAGTGAAGGTCCTAGTTGAATATAAGGTTCTAACTGGTGAGATCTGGACTGTCCTTAGGATGCATAGGCTGTCACACATTTTTCTATGTAGATGTTTACATAGATGTTTGAGTTCTCTATTAAAGAGAGCAAGAGTGAGAAAGAGTAAGAGTGAGAGAGAGCAAAAAGCTTATACATCCTTCCTGCCTTAATTCAACAGTTTTTGGGTATCTGCATGAAGTAGACAATGTGTTAGGAGCTAGAAAGAGAGAAAATAACACCCATGGTTTCTATTCTTAAGAACCTGCAGTCTAGCATCAAAGAAAGAGAACTGAAGAAGTAATAATACACTGTAAAAGAGAAACTCAATTAGGTTTCTGATAAGGAGGGTGCAGAGAATCATGAGACATATGGTTTTCCCTGGGTGTAAGGTAACAAACTTTCTTTTTTACCTGAGTAGAAAGCATGGTGCAGCAGGACGGGCACTGAGGACATGGTGGGGTGAGTTCTGTTTCAGATTGCCCTACTCATCAGCTCCGTAGGTTAATCATACTCAATAACTTTAGCTTGAGCCAGGAGTGGTGGCTTCTGTAATCCCAGCACTTTGGGAGGCTGAGGTGGGCAGATCACCTGAGGTTAGGAGTTGAAGACTAGCCTGGCCAACATGGTGAAACCCTATATCTACTAAAAATACAAAAATTAGCTGGGGATGGTGGTGCCCGCCTGTAATCCCAGCTTCTCTGGAGCCTGAGATAGAATCACTTGAACCTGGGGAGGCGGAGTTTACAGTGAGCCAAGATTGCGACACTGCACTACAGTCTGGGTGACAGAGCAAGACTCTGTCTCAAAAAAAAAAAAAACACAAAAAACGCTTTAGTTTGAACTAGCTTTAGTGTCATCCTCTCTTCCTTCTATAGCTGTTTGTGAGAAAGTTAGAATGGTGACTTTGGTGTCTCCTTCTAGTCCTAAGTGTGAGGGTTCTTAGGTTCTGAGATGGGGCAGGGTGGCTTGGTGAGTGTATCTCTCCCTAGTGGCACAGGCATCCTTTCAGCCAGAGATAGCAAATCCCAGCTCACCATCTACCTTCTGGAAGTGATGAAGTCAGTGCCTGTGGAAAACAGGATTCGTTTTCTATTTTGTACCTCATGGAATTATACCATAATTCATTTTGAGTTTTATGACTAAAGAAAAAAAACAAAAACAAAGAGTACCTGTGTTTCCTTCTTCTTACTCACCACCCTTAACCTGTAAATGGAGCTTCTTATGCAATGGTCCAAAAATAAGTTTTCAGGAAAATGGATATCAGAAAAATAGCCTGGAGAAATGAGGTACTCTTAAAAGAATCACTGAAGATATATTAAGTCTAGAAAAAATACGAATATTTCAGTGAAAACCTATGAAAGGAACATAAAACAGAACATAAGCATTCAACAACATTCAACAAAAAATGTATGGAGAGTATGTAACAGAAATTGTTCCAAAAGAATGCAGTTCTAGAAATGGGTGAGGCATAGTCTGCCACCAAAGAGCTTATAATCTAATTAGAGAAGTTAGCAGACATATTAAAAATGCAGCCAGCCAGATGCAGTGGTTCACGCCTGTAATCCCAGCACTTTTGGGAGGCAGAGGCAGGCAGATCACATGGTCAGGAGATCGAGACCATCCTGGCCAACATGGTGAAACCTGTCTCTACTAAAATACAAAACTAAGCTGGGTGTGGTGGTGTGTACCTGTAGTCCCAGCTATTCGGGAGGCTGAGGCAAGGGAATCACTTGAACTTGGGTGGCAGAGGTTGCAGTCAGCCGAGATTGTGCGACTGCACTCCAGCTTGGAGACACAGCAAGACTCTGTCTCAAAAACAAAAACCAAAAACAAACAAACAAAAAACACAGTCCTGCAAACACTATGATATATGCAATAATAAGGGAATATGAAAATACCATTTGAATCAAAGAAGTTAGTGATTGTTTTGCTGAACTGGTGAGGAGAGGTTTTGCTGATATTTAAAATGAGTTTTGATAAGCAGGAGGAGTTTATGTGGAGTAAGAAAGGTCAATCTGAGCACACAGACCAGCACACGAAGATCAGAGAAACAAGAGAAAGTGTGGGATGTTGGGTTCTGGACAACGGTGACAATGGTGAGGTCTGTTCCCCTGGATTGGTGACTTGGGTGCTGATTTTTGATACTGCATGAGACATTTGGGGGTACAAATAACTGCAAGACAGTCTCCTAAAAAGGCTTGAAATCTAGCTGGAGAGATAGAACTTGAGAGACGAGCCCACTTAACTACTGATAGAGAAAGGAGACTGAGGGATTTTAAAGGCAGAAGGGCTGAAATAATCAGAGATACATTTTTTCATTCCTTTGCTCAAAAGACATTTTGTGTGGTACCATTAGTTTGCTATCCCTGTTCTAGAATCTAAGGATACACAAGCAGATGGGAGAGAGAAGGTCCCTGCTGTGAGGGAGCTTACATTTAATGTGGGAAAGAAAGACATTAAATAAGCTAAAATAAATAAAAGAAAAAAATATATAAAATAATGAATGGTGTGCAGAGAATTACAGGATGATGAGATAGGAAGTGATCGGCGGCAGTCTTACGTAAGTGGTCAGGGATAAAATAACTTTCCAGCTTAGTTCTGGTTATAAAGTAGGAGCTGGGCACACACACAGATTGGGGAAGAAGCATTCCTGGAATGGGGCATGTCTAGTGCCAATACACTGACACGTGCTGAGAAAGAATTTTAGCACCTCAGCTTTCACAATAAAGGCAGTGTAGTGGAGGCATAACAGAGGGCGAGTGATTTGGGATGAGGTCTAAGGTGTACACTAGGGGAAGGCGTCTCAGTTCAGGCTGTGTAGTTCTGACTACAGTAGAAGGTTCCTGAAGGGTTTTAAGCAAAGGGATTGTATAAAAGCATGTATTTGTTAAAATTGCTCTAGCTACTGCACGGAGATCGGATTGTCAACCAGGAGAGGTGGAAACAAGGACATCAATGAAGAGGCTGTCTTGGCAGTCAGGGCAAGAGAATGATGGCCTGGACTAGACTGTGCAAGTGCAAAGAAAGAGACATCAATAGATATGGGATGAGCTTAGACAGGAGTGACGTGTGATGACTTGTGGGTAGAAATGATCTGAACAAGATGAACAAAAACCAAGAATCAAGAAACCCTAGAGCAGTTTCCAGAGAGGTAGGGTAGCTGGTATAATCTACATACATGGGGAAGACTGCAGATGGAGCATGCCTTCCAGAAGAAAACATGAGTTTCATTTTATCTATATTTTCTTTCTGAGTGGTATATTGGACATTTATTAGGACTTTTATGTAAAAGTCAATAATTCTAGATGGAGTTTAGAGACGTAGATCTAAAACTGGGTGTGTGTATCAGAAATTGTCATGGGCTGATAGTAACAGAGATGAAAATAACGATCATTTAAATGAAAGGTAATTTTACCATTATCTCACATTAATACCCAAAGGTAGGAAGTCTTGAGCTTACTTATTGGTTCAGTATTATCAAGGACTAAAGCTCATTTTGTCTTTCTTCTCTATAAATCATATTAAGTGGTTTAGCCACTGAAGCTGGCTTCATGGTCAAAGATGGCTTCTTAAACTCTAGCCCTCTTACCTGTGTTTCCGGTAAGAGTTATGCCCAGGAAGAAGAGTAGCAAAGGATAAAAGCCTTCCCTGGAAACTCAATCCAACAACTTTTACTTTTTTTTTCTTTTATGTAGTATAGGTTGTGCCTACCTGCAAAGGAAGCTCTGAAACAGAATTTAAAATCTGAATATATTGCCATCCTGAATAAAATCATGATTCTGATATAAATAAAAGGGGGATTGGCTACTAAGTAGATAATGAACAGTTTCTACCACACTGTCTCTCACAAATGGATAACCCTTAAAACCAAGGGAGTGAGAGAAGTAATCTCAAGAGAGTTAGTAGGAAAACAGGGCTGAGGGACTGGACTGAACTCTGTGCCCATCGCCTTATAGAAGCTGAAAGGAGGAGTCTACATGACTGGAGACTGAGAACCTTCAGCCAATGAAATAAAGGAGAAAAGCAAGAGCTGTTTCAAATAGGAAGGAATGGTTGGTCTTTCAAATGCTGCCTAATGGTCAAGTAACATAATATAGGGATGGTCATTATGGGTCATTGTTGACCAGACCATCATTCTCCAAGTGTAGATGCAGAGAAACAGAATAGAAGGATAGTAAATGTGAGAGCAACCAGATTGTTTGGAGAGAAGGGCTTGCACATAAGAGGAAAAGAATTTGGGGGTCGAAACTGTTAAGATAGGGACAGATCATGAGGGTTCTTGGGCAGGACGCTGAGACCAAACTTTTCCCAAAAGTCGTCATCTCTTATAGAGCCTGGTACCATTGTGCTGGAGCTCATCTTTAAGCTCATGAGCTGTAGCAAAGCCAGTGAGGGTGGAAGGGGCATCGTTCATCTTGATGAGACTGTATGAACAGTGTCCTCATGAACTTCAGTGACTGTTTAGATACAGCTGCCACCAAAAGGAAGGAATCAAAGATTACTATCAAGTTTCAAATCTAAGTGATGGGAGACTGGGCATGGTGGCTTATGCCTGTAATCCCAGCATTTTGAGACACCAAGGCGGGTGTATCACCTGAAGTCAGGAGTCAGAGATCAGCCTGGCAAACATGGTGAAACTCTACTAAAAAAAAATTACAAAAGTTAGCCAGGCATGGTGGTGGGTGCCCATGATCCCAGCTACTCAGGAGTCTGAGGCAGGAGAATCGCTTGAACCTGGGAGGTGGAGGCTGCAGTGAGCTGAGATTTTAGCTCCAGCCTGGAGCAGCAGAGCGGGACTCCATCTCAAAAAACAAACAAGCAAACAAACAAACAACAACAACATCAAAAAACAAAGTCTAAATGATTGGGATGAGGCCCTTTCATGAATATAAACGTAATTTATTTAGAAAACAAGCTTAGTGGAGAAAGCAAATAAAGCCAACTTCAGACACATTACATTTGAAATATCAAATAAAGCACAAAATACAAATTAATGTATAAGGTATGAAAATGAGGTATAAAATTAAGATGATAAGATGAGATGGATTCGAGGAGAGAACAAAGTGGAGTCCTTTTGG
Source organism: Cacajao melanocephalus (assembly GCA_963573385.1). Taxonomy (NCBI): domain Eukaryota; kingdom Metazoa; phylum Chordata; class Mammalia; order Primates; family Pitheciidae; genus Cacajao; species Cacajao melanocephalus. Next base: position 28,242 of record CAUYLG010050362.1, read on the forward strand.
TGATCGCTCACATGGAATTATTTCAGCTATTCATAGCTGATTCTTCATTAATAAATGTTTACTGGCTATCTATCACATCCTAGACATTAGGAAGAGTGAAGAAGACACAAGATGAATACAATATAGTCTCTAGCCTCAAGGGGTTTATCATCTAGACTTGGGGAAATAAACATACAATGCAATGAGAATGCATTGACAGTTGACAGCATGAAAGGGAAACATGTATTCAAGGGAAGCATATGAGGATTTGGAGGAATTCCACCTCAGCTTTACTACAGACTTTCTCTGCTAGAGAACCTTATACACATCGATAAGGAAATAGCCATGTCACAGTATGGGAAATACAAGCTGTTAATACATCTAGGACCTACTTTATCAATCGTTTATGGGTTTTAAATATAAGAAAAAGAAATGAAGCATTTTCTAAGCACCTATAGGCATCCATCAATTTCATGTACACAATTTCATGCAGCATTTGCAGCAATGGTGTCACCATCATTTTCCCATATGTAGAAACTGGGTCTCCAGGAAAAGAAATCTCATTCTCCAGGTCAAACAGCAAGTAAGTGGTAGAGTTGAGATTTCAATCCAGGTATGTCTTATCTCACAACTGGTGTTCTTTCATTTGTCTCATGTTAACTGTAGAACAAACTTTCTCTCTCTGCACTATTGACATTTGACACTGTAGAATTATTTGTTGTGCATTCTTAGCCTCTACCCACATCCTACTAGATGCCAGTAGTTCCCTCTCCAATGGAAACATCTTCATGTATTGCCAAAGGTACCTGGAGGGGCAAAATGGCTTCTGGATAAGAGCTGAGGACCAATGTTCTAGAGAAGACACCAGCCTCTCTCTCTCTGCAGAAATACCACACACACACACACACACACACACAAGTTCCCTACAGAACAAAATATTTCAATCTGCTAATTCCCCAGGCATGCCTTATCTTTTCTTCTAAACTTTCTTATCTTGTATAGTAGATTCTGTACAACAATACTACTATCCCTCCATCACCCGAAACAGAGACTTGGGAATCATCCTAGACTCATCCTTCTACTTTTCTCTCTGCAATAGATTAGCCTTTTGCTTCTGAAACATCTCTTGGACTTACCCTCTTCTCTCAAGTTCTATCATCACCACCCCAATCCAGGCCTTCCTCTGATGCAGCAAAGAGAGAATATATACTGCACACCCAGCCCATGCCCTACCCTGTAATCACCGAAGCTTCTCATAGGCCTTTCTTTAAGTGAGCACTCATTTCCTTTCAAGTCAAAAGGCCTCCCTATGCTGCCCTATTATTTCCTTATTTCTTCCATTGCATTCCATGCCCCTTTGTTTTTCTACTTCAATACTTCCTTAGCACAGTCCCAGGGACATTTGTGGTAGAGTTCTTATTGTTCCACAGTGAGATGGGAAAAACAAGGGCAAAAGCCAGTAACTGTCCTCTTTAAAATGATTTTCTCCTCCACTAATAGCGTGTAATTTTCATCTTTTCCTTTTTGTGTGTTTTGGAAGAGATGAACAGTTATATTTCCTTCAAAGAAATCCTGTTATTTATTGATGATACTCTGCTGTTCTTTAAATGTCCTAATATGGTAAATGAGAAAAAGAAATAAAAACATTCATATGTTGCTACTTCTTGAAAATCTGTCAGCCCATGAAATTGCATGTTTAGTGATTACCACTTCTTTGTTCTTTATTAGGTTCCCTTAGAAGCATGCTCCAAGGACACAGGGTTGCATGTCAGTGGTATATTTGGAAGGTGAGCCATGAAGTACTTTTGTAAGAGTGGCAGAGTGAGGAAAGTACAGGAAGGCAGCCTACGGTGCATAATGGGACCAGTTACCACCACAGGAACTGGGGCCCAATCCCATAGGTGAACTCTCAAAACTAGTGGGGGGCCCACACTGCAACCCCTGTCAGTGATTGGAAGGGGCTGCTTTGTTTTCGGTAACTCATTTCATGTAGCCACCCCTGGTGAGTCCTCCTAACCAGCCCCACCCAAGTTCTGATTTAATTGCTCATCATTGTCCCTCCCAGCATTAAAGCTCTTTGAGACAGGGACATTTTCTTCTTCATTTTCATTATCAATGCCTATCCTAGAACCGTGTACATGGAAAATCATCATCAAATGTTAATTGAGTGAATTCCTGTGTATAGTTGCATAGGAGAAAAGGGAAGAACTAGTTACTTTTTAATGCTTGTTTGATGGAAAACATGATGGCATATTTGATATTCTTAGTGAGAAGTCTTGAGGGTGAGTCCATGCTCGGGCGTGGCAACTTGTTCCAGGCAAATGAATCAGTTAGAGTCGACTTGAGTTGGTGTATGTCACTTTCACTGTGAATGAAAGGTGCCAAGATGCCTTTCTGACATCCCATTTCCCCAAAACAGCCTGGAGTGAGTGTATGTTAGTGCCCATCATGAATCAAGCTGAGTCTGAGATTTGGAAAGGAAACAGAGTCTAGAACTTCACTGTCCAATGTGGTAGCCTCCAGATGCATGTGGCTCTTTATGTTTACAGTAAAATTAACTAAAATGAATAAAATAAAAATTTCAGTTCCTGAGTCTTATCAGTTGCATTTAAGAACTCAGTAGCCACAAAGAGTTAGTGGTTACTGTGCTGGTCAGTGCAGATATAGAACACTTTTGTCACCACAGAAAGTTCTATTGGACAAAGCTGGTGTAGAGGACTGGGCATAAGGAGAGAGAGAGACAGTGTGTGTGTGTGTGTGTGTGTGTGTGTGCATGTGTGTGCCTCTTTGGCTTCATAAGAAGTGGATATCAGAACAGAAGAGAAAAAAGGAGAATGTTCTATTCATTCCAGCTGTGTGTGTGTTTTTTTTTTGACATGGAGTCTCACACTGTCCCCTGAGCTGGAGTGCAGCGGTGCGATTGCGGCTCACTGTAGCCTCCGCCTTCCAGGTTCAAGCTACTCTCCAGCCTAAGCCTCCTTTGTAACTGGGGTTACAGGCACCCACCAACACTCCCAGCAAACTTTTTTTTTTTTTTTTTTTTTTAGTAGAGATGAGGTTTCACTATGTTGACCAGGCTGGTCTCAAACACCTGACCTCGTGATCCACCTGCCTTGGCCTGCCAAAGTGCTGGGATTACAGGGGTGAGCCACTGTGCCTGGGCCCAGCTGTGTTTTATTTATTCTTCAGCCATCAGGTTCCTTGAGGAAGACTCTCCTGATGCTACCCTAGGTTTAGATGACCCCTATTATAATTTCTATAACACAAAGTTCCTCTTCTGAGATGGTATTTGTCTTATAATTGTGTGTGTGTGTGAGTGTGTGTGCAGCTGTAATAATATAACTATTGTCTATCTCTTCCAGTTAGTTGTACACCCAATGAGGTCATGGGTTGGGTTTGACTTTTCTTAATATTTTGCATTGCTTGGCCTAGAGTATAAACTGAATATTTGCTAAATAATCTAATGATATATTGAGCATTTACAATTACAAAACATTGTGGTAGAGAGTTTACTGAAGTTATTTCCCATTTTCACCCTAATTTTTAAACTGATAATAGTAAGTTCATTTTAGAGGTGAAAAACCAGAATTCAAAGAGGTTCCATGACTTATCCTCCCTGATCAATAGATGACAGAGATCAATATTAGGAAAATATTGGCTGGTGAGGTATATATGATCATATATGATCTAAACATCAAGCAGCCACTGATCGAATTAAAGCTGAAGAGAAAATCTAGAAGATTAAAACAAAAGCATCTAAGATGCCGTAGAAAACTTGCCATGCCCTGAAGGGGAAAAGAGAAGCAATGAACGCAACATCTAGTGAAGGTGTAAGGCCATGCCATAAGAATGATGGCAGAGGGGTCTAGAGGGGACTCTGTGAGCTGAATGCCTCTTCTGCCTGGGAAATGTTGGACAGGGAACCTCTTGAAGGTGATTTCTGTGTGGGTGTAAAGATGAGCAAGTGATTGGCAGATAATCAGGTGCAGGCATCCTATCCAATGAATCAGCACAGGGAAATGCAGAGCAGTGTAAGGGACCTACTGCATTACAGGAATGACCTGTAGCTGCATGTAACTTGTATGTAGGCAAAAAAATGGAGATGAGACTGAGAAGGTAGATGGTCAGTCCCTGGTTATGGGGGATCTATGAGTCATGACACTGAATCTTGTTGACAATGGGAAGACCCTGAACTATTGTTACATATTGAGATTTGAGCATGGAGGGAGGGAGTGGAGTCGGAAAGCAGTGAGGACAGTCTAGAGTAAATATCAGCCAAGAGTGAGCCAAGGTAGGGTAAAGGAGAGGGAGTGTGGATTTGGGGGCACAGATGATAGGTTGAGTCTTGTACATGCTGAGGGAGATGTGGCCATAGTCTGCATGGAAAGGGATATCCTGGTCCCCAGTAACCTCCAAGCCTTAATAGAATAAAGTTTGCAGTGACAACACACTTGGAACCTGGTTGACCCAGAGTGCAGTACTGGATGATTGCTCTCCTGTGTTTCACATCCCTTCACTTGCACTGAATGAGTAAAGCTATTCAGTTTTTTATCTCACTGGGAATAAAATTCACTGTTCTCAAACCGATGCTTGAGTTCTTGGAAATATGCCCTCAAGTTCACCATGTAAACACTGGGTTTTTAATTCTCAAATCACACACGGAGAGAGTCTGTCCTTCAATTTAATTTGATTCAATCAATATTTACCAAATGTCAGTCAGGTTAATGCAGTTAATACAGTCGGTTCCATAGAGAAGAAGACTGAAAATAAAAGGTGGGGCTTTCTGGACTTCAATAGTTTATAATCTAATTAGAGCCAAAAAATATAGAGAGTGCAAAGAAGATACCTTTTGTTGGAATGCATTGTCTGTATATAAAACATATTTAAAAGAATGTCATGCTTTTAGTTGATAGATTGAAAAGGTTCTAGCAAATTTCTACAAGGTGAATAAGATTTAATTATGAGTTTTCATTATAAAATGACAGACAGGTAGCATTGGAGGAGAATAATTCTTCCTGAACTGAGTCAATGGGTCTTAGGAAGTTGAGAATTAAGAGGCACTGATGCTGATTCCTTCTAGGGACAGTCACCTTCTCTAGCAGTTCATCCCATCCCTCCTCTGAGGACTCTCCCACATGCTGATGGATTTCTTGGATGCTCCAATGCAGGATGCATAAACTTGGGATGTCATCACTGAGAGCTGGACATGAGGGCATGAGCAGAGCACTACAGAATGAATGTCCCTCCCCCACAGACATGAAGTTGAATTAAGTTTCCCTTGTTTTAGACACTCAAGGCTTTCAAGTTGAAGTCAACTGATTTTCATGCCTATGGTCCTATGAGAATTTATTTATTGGTTCATATTTTCACTGGGAAGGGAAAAAACTCTGATAATTCCTTCTAAGGCAAAATAAGTCCTCACTTAACATCATCAATAGGTTCTTGGAAACTGTGATATTAATTGAAACATGTGACAAAATCAATTTTACCTTATGCTAATTAATATAAATAAGAGGTAAGTTTCTACAGTATATTTCTGACCGCAAAAACATCGATCACCAAACTTCTAAATAAAGACTCAAAACACTGAAATAAATGTAAGCTAATATACATTTTAAAAAACAATAAACATAAGCAAGGTAATTATTTGCCCAATTATTCATTTCAGGGTCATAGGTGGCTGGGGCCTGTCCCAGCAGCTCAGGATGAAAGGCATGAACCAGCCCTGGGCAGGAGGCTGTCTCATTGCAGGTACACACACACTCAGCCACACTCACTCAGGCTGGGACAGTGTAGCACAGCAATTAACCTAAAGTGCACAGCTTTGGGATGTGGGAGGAAACAAAAGTACCTGGAGAAACCCATGTAGACATGGGAAGAATGTGCAAGCCTCACTGAGATAGGGAATCTATTTTTTCTCATCAATGTCATAATGAAGTGATGTTGAACAAAACAATGTTATTAAAATACCTGACATATGTACATTCTCATCTAGAACACCCAAAGTCCAACTGTAAATGCTGTGCCCCAATGAGATAAGGGTTACCAATGCATTCTCCAGATAAGGGGTTACCAGTGCTTGAATTAGGAGTGAACAAACCTGAGATTTCAGGGACATTTGCAAGAAAAGTCCCATGTCCCATCTTCCACAACAAGTGGATCATGGCTGCAATTTTATTATTTCTGTCATGAGTCATTCCCTGATGGAGCATAGTAGTGAGGTAGGAGGAATTTTCTCCACCCACTTCTAGAAAAAGAAGAGAGAAATGTCAGGGCAGCAAGCACAGCTTCCCAGCAGAGGTTAGAATGTCTCAGCATCTAAGGACAGAATAACATGTTTCTGATAATGACCCATGACAATTGGAGACCATCTTCCCTTGGGGTAGTTCTATGAATTGTCCGGAACATCAGAGAGAGGGCTGATGACAATGTTTAAGTATAGATTCCTTCTTTGAATTGAAAAAAACACCCTTCAATGCCTTGGACGTATCTGAGGAGGAGAACTAAAGAGAAAAACTGTGTCTTCTAACCATCAGTTGGATTGAGACTTGGATCTTTTAAAACAAAAAAAGAGGAAATATTATGTGGTTTTGCACCAGAAGCTGATGAAGATGCCCAAACTATTTACACCTACAATTTTGCTTGAATCAAACCATGGTTAAAGGTGTAACAACCACCACTGACTCTTATGTTTCTAAAATTTTTTAATGTGTATTTTTAAGTTCTGGGGTACATAGACAGCGTGTGCAGGTTTGTTGCATAGGTTAATGTGTGCTGTGGTGGTTTGCTGCACCTGTCAACCCATCACCTAGGTATTAAGCCCAGCATGCATTAGCTCTTTTTCCTAATGCTCTCTCCCCCACTCACCCAACCCTCTGATAGGCCCCAGTGTGTGTTGTTCCTCTCTCTGTGACCACGTGCTCTCATTGTTCAGCTCCCGCTTATAAGTGAGAACATGTGGTATTTGGTTTTCTGTTCCTGCGTTAGTTTGCTGAGGAATATGGCTTCCAGCTCCATCCATGTCCTTGTAAAGGACACGATCTTATTCCTTTATATGGCTCTATAGTATTTCATGATGTATATGTGCCACATTTTCTTTATTCAGTCTATCATTGATGGGCATTTGGGCTGATTCCATGTCTTTGCTATTGTGAATAGTGCTGTAACGAACATAGGAGTGCATGTATCTTTGTAATAGAATGATTTATCTATATTCCTTTGGGTATATACCCAGTAATGGCGTTGCTGGATCAAATGGTATTTCTGGTTCTAGCTCTTTGAAGAATCACCACATCATCTTCCACAATGGTTGAAGCAATTTACATTCCCACCAACGTGTAAAAGTGTTCATATTTCTCCATAACCTCACCAGCATCTGTTGTTTCTTGACTTTTTAATAATCACCATTCTGACTGGTGTGAAATGCTCTCTCATTGTGGTTTTGATTTGCATTTCTCTAATGACTCTAAGCACAAAATGGAGGTAGCTGCTCCTAGAGTCATCATAATATGATGATTGCAGGTAGCCAGGTGCCTTTTTACCAATATGGACAGCCACTGTCAGGGGTGGAGTCAGAGCTGTGTTAATCCCCTTACTTTCAGATTCTATTTTCATTCTTAGCTTTGTTTTTGTTAAATTGATTGGTTTAACACATCCTGTACTCTATCTGCACTATCTGCAAAGCAAAGATTACCTAAAGGAATTACAAGGTGTTTAAGAACAGCATCTGTAAGATGAACCCTTATTTGTCTTACAGATATTGTCTTAGCATAATCAGAGTCACCTTGTACTTGAACATGTCAGATGAACCATTCATTTAGATCAGATGTTGGTGCTCAGTAGAATGCCAACTAAGAAGGGTACCACTTTATGTTTGAGAAAGAAAACCCTCAAGCTTCAGGTCTAGGAATGTAGATTTTTTGTTTCCTTAGAGTGATCAGTTAGCAACTGCAAATTGAATTTTGCATGATTCTATGTGAAATACTTTATAATTCAGAAAATATGTTATTTTCTTTTAGTTGTAATTGATCCAGGCATTTGAAAACATCTTCAAACATTTGAATGAAATGTTTTTATTGGCAACACATTAAAATATTTGATATTTGAAGATGCATTTATTTGGATTCACTTAGTCAAATGGGTTTAATTTCAATAAAGGAAATGCATGTGTCCATTTTTGAAGTCTCAGTTTCTACTTCTCAATTTGTCTGACTTGTTCCAAATGATGTTAAGGTATTCTTTTTAATCAAGCAACTTCTCAATTTGTCTGACTTATTCAAAATGATGTTAAGGTATTCTTTTTAATCAAGCACACATTGAATTAAAAACAATTTTTTGAAGGCAGTTAATGATATGAAATGCACACAAATAAATCCATCAGAGAACAATGTGTTAACTGTTTCCCAATCACCCTGTTTGTGAGGAAGGATTTCCACCCAAGAGTCATGGAGATGGACAAACACATGATACTCAACACTGGACAGAGAAGCTCACAGCAGTTATTAGTCACATCTACTCATGGCCCCAGAGAGGACGACCTTGTGGAGGTTACAATTGAGACTGCAGTGAATAAGCAGGGGTTGTGAGGGACATACCTTGCAGAATCAAGAGGGTGGGGTGGCCCTTTTTTCTGCGGGAGGATGTAATTGGCCTGTTTGAATCATTCTATAGCCTAGCAGGGAAAAGAAACCAACTCCTCAGTTATAAGCAGAAAGTGTGCCTGGTCCCTTTGAATGAGAAGGTTATTTGGTCAAGGAATCTTATTCAAGGAAACAAAGGGAGGAGAAAAACTTGTGGTAAGGTTATCTCATGAGATGTCAAGGCAACATGTCATTTTGAGTCTTGCTTTTATGTCTTACACCGCAACAATAGAGATTTCAACAGCTATGCCTTCTCTACTCTTGACATTTTTTCTTCCATGATAAATGACAGCAACTTTTTCAAAATATTCAAAGCCTATTTATTTGCATGTATTCCTTACCAAAATTCCATTCTTACAGCACTTTTATGTTAGGAATTTTTATTAAGCAATTTTAAGAATCAGATACCTTATCTCTTAAAAAATCAGAAAACCTAAACCTACGTATGATCTTGTGCCTGGTTCTATGTACATGCTGGTTAAATGACATGGGGACTGGCAACCCAGGTACCTCCTTAGAAAGCTCTAAATTCCACAAGACAGCGCCACTATTTTTGTTGCTATTTAACAATATCTATTATTTCTAACCTTACCATACTAGAGATATGGTATATCAATTTATCAGGTCATAAAATGAAATTCCAAAGAGGTTAATTTACTTGTCCAAGGCTACAGTGCTGGTAAGAGTTGTATCCAGGACATTTCACATTATAATTGCAGTTATTAGGATATACTGTATTGCTTACATCTTTGTCTCCTTCACTTATAGGATGTTTTCTGATGACAGATAACATATATTTATCTTTTACATCTATTGTGGTAGCTTCATAGTTGGAGCACAATAAAGAGCTGATGAAAGAAAATTATATTTTGCTGTAAAAAGACTGAAAATGGGAGCCTTTTATGGAGGAGTAAAGAAGAAATGATTCACTAAATTATGGAACGGTGAAGCTAAGGCAATCTCTTTGGGCTGGATAGATGCCTTACCTAAACCCTATTTCTTATATACATATGTTGGAGGTTTGGTGGTGTTCAATAGTTTCATCTCCATCCTTCCATCTCATGATTCTTAACAGTTGTGGACTCGAGGAATTAGATCAAAATAGAAAGAAAGTAACATATTTACAAATGATAAGTTTGTATTCAAGTTTGTAACAAGACTTCCTATGGCCCTTAGTGAGCCTAGTCTTTGGAACACATCTGCGGAAAGACTTGGATCCATCCATAGTCAGACACTCAGTTACTACAGAACAGACTGTCACCTGCTTCACAACTTGGCTGCCAGCAGACTAAGCATCAGGGAGCATAAGCCAGGGCTGCCCTGTCTTTCCAATGCCCTGAAGCTTGCAGTGGCGCTGGGAAGCTGCAAGGTTTTGATGAGAATTACCTCATTACATCCTCACAACATCCCTCTGAGAAAGGGACCATTCTTTTCGTCAGTTTACATGCCGGATGGTCACATATGGATTTGGTGGCCAAACCAAGAAAGACTTGAACCCTTGCCTTACTGCAACAGCCTCCATAAGGAGCCTGATAAGAACTATATTGATACTCATTGTCTGTCTTCTAAGATGGGATGAAGAATCTGGCATTAGTTGATAATGCACTTCTCCAGACTATAAAACCTGAGGGCGAGACAGCATCCTCTCTCAGCTTGCCTTGTCTCCACTTCCCAAAGCCACAGCACATGAAGATTCCCAAAGCTGGGCTGCTGAAGGCTCATCCCCTAGAAAACATCTGCCAGGCATGCCTCCCCATCTGACGTTTTAATTGCGACAAATTTTGAAACATTCAGAAAGAGTATCGAAGAGGTTTCAAATGCCTAACAGAAGAGCCTGTAATAATAGCCTTCCCATAGGGCAGGGAGACGAGCAAGCAGGGTGGTGTTCCCACATACGATAAATTCGGAGGCCCCCACCTTCCCTCAACACTTTGCATTTTAGCATGAATGACAGACTTCAGCTTCCAAATCAGACTTTTAAAAACACAGCCTGCTCTAGAGATGATGAGGTCCAGATTTTCTCACTAGCAGAAACTTTCCATCCTAAGCTTTCACTGCTTATGCTATTTCATGTTTGAGGTCATATTTTATTTCGTTATTGAAAGGTGCATGATGCCCACAGTAACAGTCTGTTTGCATGGGTATGCCAAGAAAGGGAACTAACAAATGGAATCTCCTTTTTAGACCACAGAGCAGAGGGAGAAATAACAATGAGCTGGAGTTAGGAAATATCTTTCTTCCTTTGGAACTTAAGCAAAAGGCAGATTCATCTCTACCTACCCCAGAAAAAAATAAGAGAGTGACTTTAAACTCTCCCCAAATTAAGACTGTCATCTTTTCTGGAGGCTAGGCCATCCTTTTTTTTTTTTTTTTAGAGTGAGATAAAATTTCAGAACTTCCAGGGACAGAAATAGGTCAGTTTTTCATCTGGAAAATGCAGTGCCCTTCAGTGGTTCAGTGGGTAGGCGTCCTTTCCTCTCCTACCTTGCCAACAGCCACCCTAGCTGACAGCTTCCTGCCAAAACTTAGATTCTCCAGTCATGCAAACATCCCTGAGTTTCAGAGACACTACTTCCTCAAAGACTGCTGACTGGATGAGGGAACATTATACCTGAAATGTGATGTCAGGCTCCCCACCGGTCCCAGCTGGTGTCTGTTTCAACAAGCAAAGGGTGGTTCTGATTCTTTTTCTTTGCTTTCTTGGGTTATAATTGTGGCCCATGCTGATAACCACTTAGATCTCCTCTGCACTTTGTTTGTGATCTGTCGCTAATGTACCTCTAATCTATCCATGGGACATATATCTCAAAGAAGGTAAACATACAGAATTTAACTATTGAAGACAAAAAATGTGCACTGTTGTTAAAAGGGAAGTGATGTATAGTTTTATCAGGGCATTTATTAATAGAAATAACGTGCACTCTACTTTTACAAAAGGGACGCAAGGGCTATGCCCACCTTACATAGACACAATGGGTCTAGGCATCACGTCTCATCTATTCTGCTAAAAAATAAAAAATAAAAATCATACATTAGTTACACCAGGTGGCATTTGGGAGTTTTCTAAGGGTGCTCATAATAAGAGGGAATTATTTTTAAAACAAATATTCTCACATAATGACTTAAACAGTTTACATATCATCAGAGATGAAAATATCATCTACAAATTTCAGTAGACTCTTTTCTAAGACAGTGACTGTCCTCATTTGTTTCACGCTGGACGGGAGCCAGCACAAAATCAAGGGAGACTCTCAATTCCTCCACTGAATGCACTGAAAGCCTCTGTCAGTTGTTATCATCGTTTATCAGTTTCTACTATGAAATGTGCTCAGGGACTTCTGAGGACACCTATATATTAAAAAGCTATTTTTACAAAGTCCTCGGTTCTCATTCCCATTTTAAACACAAAATTGAAATTGATTTGTATAGCCAGGAGGCAGGTAGAAATAGAAAACGACAATGTTGGTGGTGGACTTATAAAGGAAACCAGCATGTTGCCGGAGAATGTGAAATAGTCCACTACATGCAGCTGGCTGTCATACAATTTGAGCATACAGTTCTTGATGTGCATTTTTCCAGTGCAGAAAGTTAAGTTCTGTGAATTGCTGGGTTTTGGAGGGCAGTTAGAAGGGGAGCTAGATGAGTCACATGGGTCCCTGCAATGGGTTACATGAGTCACATGGATTCAGGCACAGTTTTCAGCCACTACAGACCAGAGGCTAAATAGAGAAGTCTTCATTTCTTAAGAGATTTTATAAGTAAGATCTTTGATTGCTGGGACTGACTTCTCTTTCCTTGGATATGGTAAGGCTTTGTGTCCCCACCCAAATCTCATCTTGAATTGTAATCCCCATAATCCCCACATGTCAAGGAAGAGACAAGGTGGAGGAAACTAAATCATGGGGGCAGTTTCCCCCATTCTGTTCTCATGACAGTAAGTTATCACAAGATCTGATGGTTTTATAAGGGGGTCTTCCCCCTTTGTTTGGTAATTCTCTTCCTGCTACCTTGTAAACAAGATGCCTTGCTTTCCCTTCCACTTCTGTCATAATTTTAAGTTTCCTGAGGCCTCCATAGCCATGCTGAACTGTGAGTCAATTAAACCTTTTTCCTTTTTTAAATTACCCAGTCTTGGGTAGTTCTTTATAGCAGTAATGAAAACAGAGTAATACATTTGGGATCTGTATTATAAATTCTCAAGATAGGGTTGAGGAAGAAGTCATAACTAACCCTATTGTCTTCCTTGCTGATTCCTGGAGGGAAGGGTTGGTGTTTATACTTATAGCCATTATATCCTTAGTGACAAGCACTATGACTTCTCAATAAATATTTGTTAAATAGATACTATGCTCTCCACTTTACTGATGAGGAAAATGAGACTCAGAAAAATTGAGCATCTTATCAAAATCATAAAGCTAGTAATTAAGAGAGCCAGAGTAGCAACCTTTTGATACTTGAATCCAAAGCCTGTGTCCTTTATACAATATCACACCATTGTAATCCTAACAAATCAATCTGGTCTTTTTTGACATGAATCAAATAGTTTAAAAGGTATTTATATGAGTGGGGATAATGCATATGTGACCATTTAAACATAATGATACATGTAAAGCAAGCATGGCTTTCAGCAAGGTGGATACCTCATTATTCACCTGCCAGGAGCAAGGATGCATTTTCTCCAGCAGTGAGAAAAGCTCCTTCAAAGAGTTTACATGGACTGCCCACTGGGTTTTTCTTCTAGGCACTAGAGAGTACTTCTTTTAATTCCCAGTAGTGTGGTATTTTTATTTTTTAAATGTAACGTGGCATTATACCTGTTACAAAAGATAAAGAAGAAAATATACAAATGGTTTTGCTTCCCCTAAGAGCCTGTTTTAGCTACGGAGATTTGCTAATTTCATTGCTAGCCCCTCAATAGAACAATGTAAAAGACACTGTCGATATTGAACTGCCTCAAAAGAAATAAACTTATATACTAGGTGGGAAGAAAATTCACATGTTATTTTTACTATTGAATTCAGTTTTTTTGTCTATGTACTATTATCTATTATCTATTGAATGTATGTATGTATATGTATGCATACACTATATATATATATATATATATATATACACACACACACACTAAATTGATATAAGTTATTGTGATGAAAAGTGGCTACTGTTCATGAAAATGGCTACTGAAGTATAAATATGTCAGTAACACCCCTTAAAAGTGGCCTCTGGGTTTCCCATGTATGAGGTCTGCAAAGAGCCATTCATTTGTCACATAACAATATTTCATTTAATGACAGACCACATATAAGATGGTGGTCCCCTAAGAGTATAATACCATATTTTTACTGTACCTTTTCTATGTTTAGAAATGTTTAGGTACAAAAAACTTACCATTGTGTTATAATTGCCTACAAGATTCAGCACATTAACATTCTGTACATGTTGGTAGTCTAGGAGCAATAGTCTATACCCTACATTCCACATTTGTAGTAGTCTACACCGTCTATGTTTGTGGGAGTATACTCTATGATGTTCACACAATGACTGTATTTGGCCATTTTTGCATTGCTATAAATAAATACCTAAGAGCAGATAATTTATAAAGAGAAGAGGTTTAATTGGCTTATGATTCTGCAGGCTATACTAGCATAGCACCAACATGTATTTGGCTTCTGGTGAGGGACTTGAGAACCTTACAATCATGGTGGATGAAGAAAGGGAAGCAGGTGCATCATGGTGTGAGCAAGAGTGAGAGAAACAGGGAGGTGCCACACACTTTTAAATAATCAGATCTCATAAGAACTCACTTACTATGGCGAGGGCAGCACCAAGTCATGAGGGATTTGCCAACACGACCCACACACCTCCTACCAGGCCCCATCTCCAACATTGAGGATTATATCTCAGCAGGAGATTTGGATGGGACAAATATCCAAACCATATCAGTGACAAAATCACCTAAGGACACATCTCTCAGAATGTATATCCCTGTTGTTAAATGATGCATTACTATATATATACTAAATTGATATGTTATTGTGATGAAAAGTGGCTACTGTACATGAAAGTGGCTAATAAAGTGCAAATATGTCAGTAACCTTCCTTAAAAGTGATCCCTGGGTTTCCCATGTATGAGGTCTCCAGGAGCCTCACTGCTGGTTTCAAATTATTTGGCATTTTACAGAGCACTCTAGCAATATTGATGTAGTTATTTGATTGGCAGCCATACTCTGATACATCCTCCTACACCCTAGTTGACTGGTGTAGGAGGATGCTCTATATCTCCAGTCTATTGCTGTAGTAATGCTATATAACAAGCAACTTTAGAACCTCAGGGCATACAACAATGGACATTGTGTTCTGGGGTCAGCTGAGTTTGGTCAGAAGGCTCTGTTGACCTGGACTGGGCTTACTTAGATGTTCAGGGTCCACAGAACTAAGGCTGCCCTTTGCTGAGGCAACTAGCCTGACTCAATCCTGCTTTTCATATTAGTCATCCTTCATCAGGCTACTCCCAGCATGTCTTCACGCAATTAGTGTGATCCTAAAATGGTAAATCCCTGTAGTTCAAGCACCTTTGACTTGGCTATCATCAGATCCACCAACATCCTATTGGGCAAAGCTAGTTACTTGCTCTAGCTCATGGGTCAGGAATTTTACCCTGCAAAAGTTCTGCAGTTTAGATAATTAAAAGAATTCACCAGAATCCGCAGAGCACATTCACTTGAGGCTTTTATTTAAAAGCAAAGGATTTGGTGAAGCTAGAGAAAGAGAGTTCAGGAAAGCATCAGTAATCACAGAGACACCCCAAATATATCCAATGTGTCATTGGTGGGACCTCTATTCTGCAAGCCCCCAAGTTATACCAATGTTGCTGGTCCAAAGAGTTTTGAGCTGCAAGGTAACTTATGTATCGCTGCAATAGAAATGTCGGTTTCAAAGATACCAGAGCTATGTGATGAAAACCCAAATCAGGGACTTAGGGGAAAGTAAGAAAAATCAATACTGTTTGACTATTATTAGACTGACAGTGTTTCTTCAATATTTGGGAACTTAGTCTCCTTCAAGAAATTTATGAAATCTCTGCAAACTTCTCTCCCCTTTCAAAACGTCTGCATTCGCATTCACACAAACATATAATTTTGAATACAATTAAAAAATTTCTGATGTCTTAATGACAATCCATAGACTCCTCATGGAATTCATGCATCCTAGATTAAGAACAGCTGATAGGAATTATAGTTTTGATAACTGCAATATGAGAGGCATCATCAAGTAGGTTAGGAGTTCTGGAAAGTTAATTTTTGGCAATTTTTAAGCTATAATAAAGACACATGTCTTTCCTCCTCCTTCTTCAAATGCTGCAAGCCATACCAGAAGACCTTCATAAAATTATTTTTACCATCAAAGCATGGGCTTTATTTGTTTTTTTTTCACCTAAGTGTGAGAATCCCTCTTATTCATGGACACATTTACCCTGCTGTTCTCTCCTTCCCCATCTCTTACAGGGGAAAGAATGGGTTTTCTTTGCACATTCCTTCTTATTTCTAAGGAAAAAAAGGTACTTCTTTCTCACCTCACAAAGTGAGCTCCAAATCAGTTATGATGATCTGCCCAACCCTTCAGCATCTGTGCTTAGTTACACAACACCCATTGTACTATCACTGTGCCTCTTCTGCCTTGGTTTCTCACATCTTAATAAAACCACTCAATTCTCTTTCATTCATCCCACGCGCCGTCCCACAGTGAACTACATCCTTGGTGTTCTGCAACGGTCCACAGAAATAGAATAAAACTGTTGATGTCTGGGTAAGAGACAAAGGATTTATATTGTTCTTTGTCATGACCAACAAGACAGTGCCAGCTTTCAGGAAAGAAGTTTAAGATTCAGGAATTAGACTTCTTATAAAATGGATTTTGCTGTTATAATGTTGGGACAAAGCCATTGGCTTGATTTGCCTTAGAATTTCTAAATTATCGTTGGTGACAATGCTCTATTCTACAGTTTTGCTGCTGGGATAGCCTGATAGTTATTAGCCTTTCATCTACTGAGGCAGTCAGCACCCCAATGTGTTTGTGATCATTATCCTAGAGCTCCCTATTCCAACTTCTCTTCGTCAATGCCTTTTTGGTTTCTAATTTTTGGCTTTCTATCCTAGTCAAGACCTTGCTCCTGCTTTGAGAGCATTTCTTTTCACATGCATTCTGTCTCCACTGCTTGAATGCTGCTTTTCTTGTTGAGGAACTGGACAAAATTGATTTTAACTCAGATAAACACAATACACCCAGGACATACTGAATTTGTTAACCTTCCAAAGACCGTAGGCATTTGTTCCAAACAGATACAGGTCGTATATCAATTTGGCCACCTGCTTACAATGCGCATTTGAACTTAACCTTGTTGGGCTCATTGTTCTCATCTGTGAAGTGTCACTTATTAGGTCTGACTTGGAGCACATTATTTAACTTCTGTGAGTCTCAGTTGCTTCATGTGTAAAATGGGGGTACTAATAGTAACAATTGTGCCAATTTTGTAGATTTAGTGAGAGGATTGAATGAATTAATACATGGAAAACACTTAGCATGCTGCCTGGGATGATAAATGCTCAACACATGTGCTACAATTATTATTAAGCAAAGACATGGTGTTTATGCCTAATGTGCCTCAAAGCCAACCAGAGATCAGGTAACAGTGAATAAACAATATTTTAAGAAATGACTCATATGTAAAGAAGGGGGAAATAAATACAGCATATTCCAAGGTCCTAGAAAATTTAGCCTATTGAAGGTAATTTGGTCTGTGCTCAAATTTTCAATTCAGTACATGAGACTCTGGGATACAGAGGCTTCCTTCCCAGGGCTCATTCACATTTTACATCATCTTAATATCCCACCGGCAAGAAGACATTTATTATTAAGTCTATAGACTTCTAGGATCTAGGTCTAACAAGGGAGGCCAAGCCTCTCTATTGTTTTTCAGAACTGATGCTTTATTTGTAAATTGCCCATAAATGAACTAATATTAGTCCATTTTCATGCTGTTGATAAAGACATACCTGAGACTGGGAAGAAAAAGAAGTTTAATTAGACTTACAGTTCCACATGGCTGAGAAGGCCTCAGAATCATGGTGGGAGGTAAAAGGGACTTCTTACATGGCAATAGCAAGAGAAAATGAAGAGGAAGCAAAAGTGGAAACCCCTGATAAATCCATCAGATCTTGTGATACTTATTCCCTATCACGAGAATACTATGGGAAAGACCAGCCCCCATGATTTAATTAACTCCTCCTGGAAGCCTCCCACAACACATGGGAATTCTGGGAGATACAGTTCCGGTTGAGATTTGAATGGGGACACAGTCAAACCATATCATACAATCTCCCATATCTGTAGCTGAAAAAGGACAGTTAACCCAGCGGGACAACAGTGCAAACAAAGAGCTTCACTACAAGTATTTAATTATTTCAGTTCTCTCCTGGGAATCAGAAAATCCAGCTCCAAACCCTCTTTCCCCTCTTGGTCATGACCACTTGGAAAAGATACTTAACTTTTTCCTTCTCCCACTTCCAACCTATTATTGCTAGGAAATATGAATAGTACTTAGCTCAGAAGGATATTATAGTCAATAAGTTAAACAATCTATTTAAACAATTGGTAACATCATTTGGTTTGGGTTTTTTTTCCTCTTTCTGGTAAATGATTATAACGAAAATTGTATAGATAATTGTTGCCTAGACTACTAATTAAGCTTGTGGTTATCACTATTCATTCAGAAATGCTGGGAGAAAAAAAAATCTTTCATGCAAATTACCCGAGATTATAGCTCCTGAGGTCCAATTACCTAGGGAAATTTGAGGAAAAGAATACAGTCTTTGGACCAATTGTTGAGCCAGACAACCAACAGACTCTGGCACCAGGGCCAAGATATTTAGAGCATTATCTCCAGAAACTCATCCACACACCAACACACAAATTCATACCGGATCAGCTGCCTTCAACAATGGATAGAAACAATTGCAAAACAAAATTACAGGGGAAGACGAACATAGAGAGATGATGAAGAAAGGGAGAGAAAAAAGAAAAATAAAATAGAAACCCCCACAAAACCTCAGATTCCCATTCAAAAGTAGATTGCAAAATAAGATCACAAAACACACAAAATCCAATGTTAAAGCTGACATAGTCAGTAATTGGGTTACAAATGCATTTTAGCCAGATAAAATATGTTTGAGGTGTTCAAAAATACAGGTCATAACTTCCATTTAAAAAACAAACACAAAATCAGGCAAAAATTAAATACAAAAGCAAAGATAGAAAAACATAATTCAGGGGGATAAAATATGCAATAGAGAGGAAAGCAGTAGACTTCCAAAACACAGTTGGAGAGAAAAGTAGTGAATTGATAGATGTCACTGATGAAGTCATTCAAAACCTGAGAGACAATCAGATAGAAATTTAAAATACCACTAAATAATACGGAAAGATAGTTTCAGAGGCTGAAATTGGCATGAAATACTGTCAGCAGAGAATAGAAGAGAAACAAGAGTTGAAGAGATCATGGCTAAAACGTTTCCATAATTTAACATAGAAGAGGAGTTGTACATAAGAAATGATGGCCACAGAAATTGATAAATGAACAGCAAAACAAATCCACTTATGCATTAAGTATACAGACACAAAAACTGTACACATTATGACCAAATAAGGTATATTCCAGCAATGCAATAATAGTTTAACATTATAAAAATGCACTGACATAATTCACTATATTATATTTTAAATTGTATATTCATTTTAGCAGATGTAGAAAAATAATTTGAGAAAATAAAATTCCCATCTATCATTTAAATAATAGATGTTGAAGTTAGAAGAATTTTATTTGCAGTCAGAAAAACCCAAGGCTCACTATTACCATTTCTGGTCAATACCATTGAGACGTCCAAGCCAATGAAATAAGAAAAATAAATTTATCAAAAAATGAAAAAGACATAGATTAAAAACTCTTTTACTTAAGGATGACAAAATCATCTCTGGAGAAAAAAGAATAATTTAGAAACAATTACAATTAATAACAACATTCAATAAAATTTCTAGATATAAAATGTATATCTCAGATATTCAATAGGCCAGTAAAACTCAAACAGAAAATGTAAAAAATGAAAATTTAAAAGAAAAAGAAAGAGAAAGAAAGGACAAAAGGACGGCAAACTTCGACTTAATTATAATGTACACATAAATCAACCTATCAAAATATATTTAAAAATCTATGAAAAAATGTTCCAAAGTTATTTGAAGGGCATTAAGTTCTGGGATAGAGAAAGCAATTAAGTTGTTACATTAACTGCTACTAATTTAATGCCAGGAATAGAGATGACAAAAATCCTACAATTTTCAGGAAGGTCCCTAACAAAAATGTACCACCCCACACAAATTACATTGGCTTGATTCTGCTGAGAAACACTGATCTAAATAAATGGAAAAAATCCCACATCCATTAATGAAAATAATAAAGGAGACTCAATATCCTAAAGATGCAAATTTTCTCCAAGTTAATCTTACCTCAATCGAAAGAAGGGGAAAAGCTGTTATGCCATGTTTTGTCACATAAGTGACTTACTAAGACTTCTGGTTTCATTATTTATTTCTTATTTAACAGTTTGTATTAGTCTCTTCTTATGCTACTGTAAGGACATACCTGAGATCTGATAACTTATAAAGAAAAGAGATTTAATTGACTCATAGTTCTCTGTGGCTGGGAAGGCCTCATGAAATTTACAATTGTGGCAGAACTGGAAGCAAACACTTCTTTTTTCACATGGCAGCAGGAGAGAGAAGTGACAAGCACAGGGGAAAAAGCCCCTTATAAAACCATCAGATCTTGTAATAAGTCACACACTATCATGAAAACAGGAGCATGGGGTAACCACCCACATGATTAAATTACTTCCTACCCTGTTCCTACCCTGTTCCTCTCAGGATGAGTGGGGATTATGGGAACTACAATTCAAGATGAGCTTTGTGTGGGGATGCAGCTGAACCATATCATTCCATCCCTTGCCCCTCCCAAATCTCATGTACTCACATTTCAAAATACAATAATGCCTTTCCAACAGTCCCCCAAAGTCTTAACTCATTTGAGCATTAATCCAAAAGTCCAGGTCCAGGGTCTCATCTGAGACAAGGCAAGTACCTTCCACCTGTAAAATCAAAAAAAAGTTGGTTACTTCCTAGATGCTATGGGGGTACAGGCATTGGGTAAATGCACCCATTCCAATGGGAGAAATTGGCCAAAACAAAGGGGATACAGGGCCCATGCAGGTCCAAAATCCAATAGGGCAGTCATTAAAATTTAAAGTTCCAAAATGATCTCCTTTGACTCCATGCCTCACATCCAGGTCATGCTGATGTAAGAGGTGGGCTCCCAAGGCATTGAGCAACTCTGCCCCTGTGGCTTTGCAGGGTATATCTCCCCTCCTAGTGCTTTCACAGGCTGGCATTGAGTGCCTTTGGCTTCTTTAGGTGAACAGTGCAAGCTATCAGTGGATCTCCCATTCTGGGGTGTGAAGGACAGTGTCCCTCTTCTTACAGGTCCACTAGGCAGTATTTTAGTGAAGACTCTGTGTGGGGGCTCTCATCCCACATTTCCCTTCTGTATTGCTCTAACAGAGGTTCTCCATGAAGGCTTTGTCCCTGCAGCAAACTTCTGCCTGAATATCCAGGAATTTCCATACATCCTCTGAAATCTAGGTGGAAATTCTCAAACCTGAATTCATGACTTCTGTGCAACCACAGGCTCAACACCACATGAAAGCTCCCAAGGCTTGGGGCTTGAACCCTCTGAAGCCACAGCCTGGGCTGTATGTTGGACCCTTTTAGCCATGGCTGGAGCAGCTGGAATGCAGAGCACCAAGTTCCTAGGCTGCACACAGAAGGGAGGCCCTGGGCCTGGCCCAGGAAACCATTTTTTCCCCCCTAGGCCTCTGGTCCTATGGTGGGAGGGGCTGCTCAGAAGGTCTGTGACACGCCCTGGAGACATTTTCCCCATTGTCTTGGTGATTAACATTAGGTTCTTTGTTACTTATGCAAATTTCTGCAGTAGACTTCAATTTCTCCCCAGAAAATAGGTTTTTCTTTTCTATCACATTGCCAGGCTACAAACTTTTCAAACTTTTATGCTCTGCTTCCTTTTGAACACTTTGACACTGAGAATTTCTTCTGCCAGATACCCTAAATCATCTCTTCCAAGTTCAAATATCCACAGATCTCTAGGGCAGGGGCAAAATGCCACTAGTCTATTTGCATAGCCAGAATGACCTTTGCTCCTGTTCCCAAGAAGTTGCTTATCTCCATCTGAGACCACCTCAGCCTGGACTTCATTATCCATATCACTCTCAGCACTTTTTTCAAAGCCATTCAATAAGTCTCTAGGAATTTCCAAACTTTTCTACATTTTCCTGTCTTCTTCTGAGTCCTCCAAACTGTTCCAACCTCTGCCTGTTACCAAGTTCCAGAGTAACTTAATTTTTGGGTATCCTTACAGCAGCACCCCACTCCCTTGGTACCAATTTACTGTATTAGTAAATTCTCATGCTGCTATAAGAACATACTTGAGACTGAGAAATTTCTAAAGAGAAGAGGTTTAATTGATTCATAATTCCACATGGCTAGGAAGGCCTTGAGAAACTTACAATCATGGTGGAAGAGGAAGCAAACATGTCCTTCTTTACATGGCAGCAGGAAAGAGAAGTGCCAAGCAAAGGGGTAAAAGCCCTGAATAAAATCATCAAATCTCATGAGAACACACTCAACTATCACAACAAAAGCAGCATGGGTGTAACTGCCCACATGATTCAATTACCTTCCAACAAGTCCCTCATAAGATGTGGTGATTACGGGAACTACAATTCAAGATGAGATTTGGGTGAGGACACAGCCGAACCATATTGCAGCTTTGTCATAAAAAGGGATTTTCTTTTGTAATTCAATGCTAAAACATCAAAGAATGGAGAAGGGTGGATATTTGTTCAAGATGTCTAAGTTGGTGTCTGAATGCAGTCAATTGTGCAGACACATATATTAATGCAAATGGCTTAAGGCTATCAGTTGGGTTTTGATAGTTGCATGGTCAGATTGCTTTCTTGTCCATCAATTTACCTGTATGACTGGCTATTATCATGTAGGAGACTTTGGTTTGTTTTAATTTAATTACAAAAAGCTCTATACATACTTGCTATTCAAACAATAATGTAGAAAGAAAACTGGGTACCTTATTTTTTCAAGAACATAGGAAAACATTAAAAAAACACATTAGAAAGTTTTGTTTCATACAATTTAAATAGGAGAAAAAAACAGCCAATTTATTTTAACAGATACATTCTAGCAGTCTAGAGCAGTTTTGTATGCATATGGGCACAAGGAATACTGAATCTTACAGATTTTAGTATAAAATAATTGCTTTCAAAAAACTTAATAAATGGCAAGAAGTCACTGGAGATAAAATATTTGAGTAAAAAGATGATTATTTGCAAGATGTTATGCCCTTTTTGCTGCTTTTCCTCATTTTCATCTATGCTGGCCTCATTTCTGCATTCTCTCCAGCTGGAATAATGAAGGGGTTGGATTTTACAGACAAACGAGGTATAGAGAACAAGAGTAGTGAAAGTGATTGAAGATGTAATGTGCCCAATACTCCACATACATTATATTATTTTATTTTCTCAATTGCTTCAGGTAGGCATTATTATTTCTTTAAGTGGTTAAGGAAATTCTATCCACCAGCCTCTAGCTAATGAAACACTTAGCCACAACTTGAAACCATTCTTGATATTGGTATTCAAATTCACACCCATTTATTCCACTTAGGCATATTAGAAGATCCATTGGCTCCTGAATGTGGGGATGTACTTAGTTCCACTAGTCTGTCCATTCTTGAATTACCTGAATTTGCAGATTTGAATTATCAGGGACTGCAAAATAAGATTGTATTTCCTTTTCTGTTTGAGTTACAATTGCTTGAATGCAGTAGTGCAGTTCTTTTATCAATATTTCCAAGTGTTCCTGAGCCCTCATAGTGATTGTGTATTCTAAATATCCATCCTGACTGCTCCTTATTGCCTTGATCAGTAGTTTGACATAAGGTCACAGATCTTGGGTCCAGCTGGGACAATTGGCTCCTTACAGAGCTTGCTCGGGTTGTGCCTGTTCTCCGCTGCACAAATCAGCATGGGTGCAGGTACTTGACTGCTTTTTCCAGTTTTATTTAAGAACAGTACACAAACTCACAATCTGATTACTTACTTGGATATAACATAAATGGATGTTAACCCAAAGTAGATACTGAACTAAACATAGCTATTCTCAAATCCGCAAGCCTACGCCCCTCCATGGACATCCTGGCCCTGATTGCCAAAGTCAGTCTCCAGATCTAGTGCCTGCTCCAAAGCAGAGGAAATAGCTCACTTCCGCAAGGTGGGAATGCTCTTTATGCTTCTGTCATCTAGAAGTCGATCCAAATATTCCTAAAGTCTAGAAAGATTAATCAGGTCCCCACTCACTTACTGCTGTATCTAAAGGCCAACTGCACCTCATTTTCTTCCAGAACTGAATAATTGAGAGGAAAATGCAGCTCTCTCCCGGGAATTCCATCTTCAGTCCTTAGAAGTCTGGGAAGTGCCCCTAGACCCTTAATAAGAAAGCTGTATCCCATTGCAGTTATCTATCCACTGGTATCATGATTAGAGTTTAGGTTATTATATTTAGAATTAGATCACATTTAATTAAAAAGCAATCTATTTCTTTTCTTTCTTTTTTCTTATCTTTTTTTTTTTTTTTTTAAATAATATAGCCTCATTTTGTTTTCTACAGCCACTTTTCCATGTTGAGTAAAGAGCAGGTCCACACTTCTCTCCTGCTCTCTGCAGGGTTCTCACTGTCAATCACTTGTAAACAACTACTTAAACAAGAAAAAGAAAAAAAAAGAGTGTAAAACCAAACTGCAATCTAAATGTAGACTAAGGAAAGTGACACTTTAATTAAAATACCTGGTGAATATGCCCCTCTGTTAAAGGCTGCCAGGATCTTCAATAGTACTTTAGTTCCATGATTCCAGAACAATCTCGATCCTGTTGCCTCCTAAAGAGGGTCTTGTTCTTTGGTCGGCTTAGCTGATTTTCTTAATCAAAAGGGTTAGCTGGATTTAAAGGGGAAGTATGAACGGTCACTCTTATCAAGAAAATTGCTCTACGAAGACGGTCAGAGAATTTTTTTTTCTTTTTTGAGATAAGGTCTCACTCTGTTACCCAGATGGGAGTGTAGCAATACAATCATATTTTACTGCAACCTCGAACTCCCAGGCTCAAGCAGTCCTTCCACCTCAACCTCCTGAGTAGCTGGGACTATAGGCATGTGCCACTGTGCCTGGATACGTTTTTCTATTTTTTGTAAAGATGCAGTTTTGCCGGGTTTCCTAGGCTGGTCTTGAACTCCTGGGCTCAAGCCATCCTTCTGCCTCGACCTCCCAAAGT
Organism: Cacajao melanocephalus; assembly: GCA_963573385.1. NCBI lineage: Eukaryota > Metazoa > Chordata > Mammalia > Primates > Pitheciidae > Cacajao > Cacajao melanocephalus. Next base: position 53,380 of record CAUYLG010050362.1, read on the forward strand.
GCTGGGATTAAAGGCATAAGCAACTATGCCCAACCAACCATTTTTAAGTTAATTAATTCATTCTACAAATATTAATTGAGTCTATGCCTATTATGTACTCAGGATTACTCCAATAATGTGTGACAGATAGTGAAAGTAAAAGCCAAGGTCCCCTATGCCTAGGAGCTTTACATTCTAATAAGAAAAAAAGTTAAAATAAAAGAGGATACTATGTCCAACAATTTCACTCTTCCAATATGTTCATGAAGAATTAAAAGCAGGTACTCAAACAAATACTTATACATGAATATTCATGGCAGCACTGCTAACAATATCAAAAAAATATATAGAAATAACAAAATGCCCATGGGATGAATGGTTAAATAAAATGTGTTATATCCTTACAATTAAATATTATCTGGACATAAGAATGCGATATTGACACATGCTGCAGCATGAATGAATCTTGAAGCATTATGTTCAGTGAAAGCAGGCAGACACAAAACTTTATATATTGTAGGATTAAATTTTTATGAAATATTGAGATTAGATCAATTCATAGAGACAGATAAAAGGGTTCTGGTTGCCAGGGGCTGGTATAGCGGAGAATGGAGAGTGACTGCTTCATTGGTAATGGGCTTTTCTTTGGGAGCAGTGAAAATGTTTTGGGACTCGATAGAGGTGGTGATTGTGTAACACTGTAAATTTACTAAATACTGCTGAATTTGTACCACAACACAGTTATTGTTAAGTTATGTGAATTGTACCTCAATTATTAGAAAAAAATACACATGCTATATGTGTTTTTTCACAAAGTGGTCATTTGTTTGGTAGCTATCACAGGATGTGTGTTTTTTTCTAATGATTGAGGTTAAGGAAGGCCCGTCTGAAGGGGTAGCATTTCAGCTGAGATGGGAATGATTAGAAGAATCAAATCATTTGCAGATTTGGGAAAAGACCTTTCTCAACATGGAATTGTCAGTGCAGAGTCATTAGGGAGGAAAGGGAGACGCCCAGTGTGGCTAAGGCCGGAACAGCAAAAGGGAGAGTAGTGAGTGATGAGGCTAAGAGGACAACCACTGGGTGCTTTCCAGTCCCAAAGTCTGGCCTTTATTCTAAATAAATAGAAATTTAAGCCAAAAAGTTGAATACATTTGATACTGAGTGTAAGGTGTATTTTAGAGTTGTTGCAACATGAAATAACATGTTTACTGGAAAATTGAATAGAATATGTTTTTAAAAGAATATTCTGTACTTTGTAGAAAAAGGAATGGGGGAGATTGTACAAAAATAAAAGCAAGAAGAGTTAATATACACTCCTGGACTGATCCCATAACCACAGCAGTGTTGGTCTAGAATGTGGCTAATGGGGGAGGGTGGACCAACCTACCTCCCCATGGGAGGGACTGTTCCTGCCTGCCCTCATTCACTGTGGTCTGCACACTGACGGGTGGACTGACGGGGTAATAGCGCAGCTGTCAATTTCGATTTCGATTGAGCAGAATAAACACAACAATAAACCTGTCAGAATAGACTCAGAACAACTATATAATGATCTTAAAATGAGGGAGGGCAGTAGTGAGCCTGTAGATAAAACCACAAATGTTGTCAATGATCTAAAATAGACGGTTACAATGTAAGACTTTTATCATTCCTTTTTTATGACCCACATCTTTGCCTTTCGCTTTTAACTTGACTTAAGCCGCGGGGTCCCCTTTTACTGCCACTACCTATCCTGCATACCTTTCCTCTTATTATTCATAGATTTTCTTTCAAATCATTAATGAAAGGTTAACTTTAAGGCTATATGTTAGCTTTGGATTTGGAAGAGTAGTCATTTCAACTACTCTTTGTTCTTTAAAATTACAACTCAGTCCTGACCATGGTAAGTTCCATCAATTTCATGTACATGGGAGTGAACAAAAAACTGTATGTCAAAAACACAGGAGAGAAGTCTATACTCCATCCAATTTAATGGAACTCATCTCTGCTCCCTGCTACTTGGCTAAAATACCAGTGATGTGTCATGAAGAACACAACCAATATCTTAGGTTGTAATGAACATAATTTTTTTCATGTATATATCCAAAGAGTAAAATTTTCTGTGCTTTTCTTATAGAACTTATCTTTTTAATCAAGTTTATGCCTCCAGACATGTGCTCAGACTTCTTAATTGTAATTAAGAAACTCAACTCCTCTATATTCTAGTTTGAGAATAAAATCAAGTAATGAAGTGTGAAATATAATGCATATGACATAGAAATGGACATTTTAAGAGGTGACTATGCTCTATAATATTGTGTTCTGGAAGATAATGTACAGTAATTGAGCACCTGTTACTTGGAAAATAATGTGTGTGTGGTGTATTATTAATTTTGACAACAAAGTTCTAAAATAGTTCTCACAAAGCCAGTTTTGCAATTGTGGAAACTGAGGTTCAGGGGCACTAACTGATTTTCCAAGTTTCACTGAGAGTAAATAAGAACAGAGGAATTGAGATTTTGGTCTGTGCCAATACCAAGTCTTGGAGTTTCTTCTAAGATATGTTTTTACTCTATCCTATTGATGCATATTGCTATGGACTGAATTATGTTCCCCCAAATTTCATATGCTAAAGCCCTAACCACCCATGTGACTATACGGAGAGATAGGGACTTTTTAAAGAGGTAATTAAAGTTGATTGAAGTAATAAGGGTGAGATCCCAGTTAATAGGACAGGTGCCTTTACAAGAAGACGAAGAAGCACTACAGCTCTAACTCTCCATACACATAGAAGAAAGGCTTTGTAAGAACACAGCAAATACATGGCTCTCTCTAAGAGAGGAAGACAAGCCCTCACTGGGAACACAATCTGGTGGCACCTTGATCTTGGGCTTCTATCCTCTAGGACAGTGAGGAATAAATGTCTGTTGTTTAAGCCACACAGTCTCTTTTATTTTGTTATGGCAGCACTAACAGTCTCATAGATATATAGAACCCTATTTTCTGCCCAGACGTCAAAAATCAAGGATTGCCCAAACGTTCCATGAAGTAATCCTTCAGATACCAGAAAATACTTGATGACTATTCATTAAATTAATGTATTATTTAAGCTACAGAAATATGATTTTTAGCAGTCTTTTTAAAATTTTGTGTCAAAGCAAGAAGAAAAAATGATTTTACTGAATAACTCTACAGAGCATTATGCTTTTACTTTTGTCATTTGATTTTTGGTGTTGCCTTGAAAATTAACTAAACCTTGTCTTCCTTTTGCAAGTTTGGTAAGAGAGGTTTGGAGAGCTTCAGTTATAAACTGGCAGCTTCTGACTCCAAGTTCTGATATTGTTACACACCCACAGCTTCCTGCATATACCTTCTCAGGGGAGCTGGGATCCCAGTCAGTGTTTCTCTTGTAGGTCCACAGTAATGATGAGAAAAGGGAGATTAATTTCCAAAATGGTTTGATGACTTTCTGCCATGACAGCTCTTAAATCTGTTGTTCAGCGATGGGTGTCCAATGACGACACACTAGTCGTTATTTCTAGCATTCCCTTTCCTGATCTTGTTCTCTAAAAATGAGTGTTCTGAAGCTCATAAGAATTCCTAGGTAGTACTAAATTCTTAAGTGAACTTCTCAGATTTTTTGTAATTTCCCCAATTTAAATCCAATGCTGAATAGATATAGCTCTATTAAGGATAATTTCACTCTATTTTAGGAAAAGAATGATAAACATAGAGCATCTCCTATGTATAAAACCTTGCATAATGGTTTATGATGCTTACTTATTAATACATGAGTAGACATATATAAGTATGTATACGCTACAAGTATATTGTATGTTAAATAATAATTACCATCAGGGTATTCAGAATTTATTCCTGAATCTGCTATGAAGTAATTTTACTTACATAAATTTATTGACTCATCTTGACATTCCTGTATCTTATATAGTCTCTAATATACAGTTCACAATTAATAATGTCTTTTGGAGATTTTGTTTTTAATCTATAAAATGGGTATGGTAAGAGCTGCAAAATTTATTTAAAGATTGAAATGAGACAATACATATGAAATGTAAACTACTCCTACTCTAAGGCATATATTTATAATTGCTTTTCTTAAAATAGATTATGTGATTAAAATGTAAAACGTTAAAAAGAAAGAAATAAAAATCTCATTAATAACAAAAAGCAAGAGTTTCCCTACCTAGCACTGGAACATGGGGCACCAGGGCTCAAAGTTATTGCTACATAATGAACAAGATTTATTGTAAAGGAAACCTTAATTAACATTAGGTGATTGGATGACTGGTTTGTAGGCACTAAAATTAGGTATGATATTATAAACGATTCACATACAGAATACCTGATTCAAAAAAAAGAAAAGAAAAAAAAAGCTTTGTAGAGCCTTTGGGAACTAGTTGCAATTGTTTTTGTGTGGATTGTTGGCAGAGTAAGTTGATGAGGTTGGTTGCAGTCAGGCAGAGGGAGTCCTTAAGTGCCATGCTCAGGACCTTGAGCTGTATTTAAAGGGGAAATTAATTGAAGATTTTAAGCAGAGGCCTGATGGCCTGCTTTTTGAGACAGTCTCACTCTGTCTCCCAGGCTGGAGTTGGCATGATCTTGGCTCACCGCAACCTCTGCCTCCTGGGTTCAATAAATTCTCATGCCTCAACCTCCTGAATAGCTGAAAATACAGGTGCCCACCACTATGCCTGGCTAATTGTTATATTTTTAGTAGAGTTTGGGTTTCACCATGTTGGCTAGGCTAGTCTGGAACTCCTGACCTCAGGTGATCCACCTGCCTTGGCCTCCCAAAGTGCTGGAATTACAGGCATGACCCACTGCTCCTATTTTGCTATCTGAAGGAGAGGAGATACTTTCTCTTTTGCTATATCAAACTCCATTTCAAAAAATGCAGATGACGTAAGAAATGGAGAATAGAATTTATGGTGTTATGCTGGGGACCTGCAGCAGATTAAAAGCACTCAGGGCCTGAGGCAGGAAGAGTAGACTCCAGAGAATAAATGCACTGAACCAAGACTGAACAAATACCAATGATAGTGCTCCTACTCTTTTCAGGAATGTAGATTTCTAAGAAAAAATGCTGATACAATATGTATTTCCTCAATGAAACATGTATTAGTTCTCATCCTTCTGTAAAAAACTGCTCAAGACTGGGTAATTTATAAAGGAAAGGAGTTTAATTGACTCACAATTCTGTAGGGCTGGGGAGGCCTCAGGAAACTTACAATTATGGGAGAAGGGGAAGCAAACATGTCCTTCTTCACATGGTGGCAGGAAGGGGAAGTACTGAGCAAAGTGGAAAATGCCCTGTATAAAACCATCAGATCTCATGAGAACTCACTCACTATCACAAGAATAGCATGGGGGTAACTGCCTCCATGACTCAATTATCTCCCACCTGCGTCCTTCCCACAACACATGGGGATTGTGGGAACTACAATTCAAGATGAGATTTCAGTGAGAACACAGCTACACCATATCATTTCACCTCTGCCCCCTCTCAATCTCATGTCCTCACATTTTAAAACACAACAGTCCCCTAAAGTGTTAAAGTCATTTCAGCATTAACTCAAAATCTCAAGTCCAAAGTCTCATCTGAGATCAGGCATGTTCCTTCCACCTATGAGCCTGCAAAACCAAAAGCCAGTTAGTTACTTCCTAGATATGATGGGACTGCAGGCACTGGGTAAATACACCCATTCCAAAAGGGAAAAAATGGCCAAAACAAAGGAGTTACAGGCCTCATACAAGTCCAAAGTCCATGAGGGCGGTTATTAAACCTTAAAGTTCCAAAATGATCTCCTTTGACTCCGTGTCTCACATCTAAGCCACACTAATGCAAGAAGTGGGCTCACATGGCCTTTGTCAGCCATGTTCCTGTGGCTCTTCATGGTACAGCCCTATTCCCAGCTGCTTTCATGGGCTGGTGTTGAGTGTCTGTGGCTTTTTCAGGTGCATGGTGCAAGCTGTTGGTGGATCTTCTATTTTGGGGTCTGGAGGATGGTGGCAATCTTCTCAGAGCTTCACTAGGCAGTGCTCCAGTGGAGACTGTGTAGGGGCTTGAACTCCACACTTCACATCCTCACTGCCCTAGCAGAGGTTCTTCATGAGGATTCTGCCCCTGCAGCAAACTTCTGCTTGGGCATCCAGGCATTTCTATGCATCTTCTGAAATCTAGGCAGAGGTTTCTAAACCTCAGTTCTTGACTTCTGTATACCTGTAGGCCCAGTACCACATTTAAGCCACCAAGGGTTGGGGTTTGCACCCTCTGAGGCAATGACCTGAGCTGTATATTGGCACTTTTTAGTCACAGCTGGGATGCAGGGCATCAAGTCCTGAGAATGCACAAAGAATCAAGGCCCTGGGCCTGGCCCATGAAATCATTTTTTCCTCCTAGGATTCAGGTTTATGATGGAAGGGCTGCCACAAAGGTTTCTGACATGCCCTAGAGATATTTTCCCCATTGTATTTGTGTTTAACATAGGGCCCCTTATTACTTATGCGAATTTCTGCAGTAAGATTGAATTTTTCTCCAGAAAATAGGATTTTCTTTTATAGCATCATCAGGCTGCAAATTTTCCAAAATTTTATTCTCTGCTTTCTCTTGAACTTTTAGTGGCTTAGAAATTTCTTCTGCCAGATACCCTAAATCATCTCTCTCAAGTTCAAAGTTCTACAGATCTTTGCCCCTGGCAGGGGTAAAATGCTGCCAGTCTCTTTGCTAAAGCATAATAAGAGTGACCTTTGCTCCAGTTCCCCAAAAGTTCCTCATCTCCATCTGAGATCACCTCAGCCTGGAATTCATTTTCCATATCACTATCAGCATTTTGGTCAAAGCCATTCAACAAGTCTCTGGGAAGTTTCAAACTTTCCCACATTTTTCTGTCTTCTTCTGAGTCTTCCAAACTGTTTCCATGTCTATCTGTTATCCAGTTCCAAAATTTCATTCACATTTCCCCACTCTCTGCAGTACCAATTTACTTTATTAGTCCACTTTCATGCTTCTCTAAAGAATTACCTGAAACTGGGAAATTCATAATGGAAAAAGGTTCAACTGACCCACAGTTTCATAGGGCTGGATAACCCTAAAGAAACTTACAATCATGGCAGAAAGGGAAGTAAACATGTCCTCTTCACATGGTAGGAGTAAGGAGAAATGCTGAACAAAGGGGGAAGAGCCTCTTATATAACTATCAGATCTCACAGGAACTCACTATCAGGAGAACAGCATGAGGGTAATCACTCCCATGATTCAATTATCTCCCACTGGGTTCCTCCCATGACATATGGTGATTATGGGAACTACAATTCAAGATGAGATTTGGGTGGGGACACAACCAAACCATGTCAAAACTGTTACTTCAGGTCTCCTGAAGACATTGGAAATATTTAAGTCATCTTTGGATCAGCACTTTGGGGGAGTTACTTAAAATTAAATAAGGGATGACTGCAGGGTTACGAACATAGGACTGTGAACCTTCTTCTAATATGGAGAATAAAATTTCTTATTATTTTATCTGCACATAATTTCTGAGGCACTCTGGGATGTTTCCAGATGACATATTAGTCATCTGGAAACTTTTTCTTTCAAGGTTACTTGCTAAATCCATCTATCTTGCAGGATTCCAGGTGGTCCTGGCAGTGGGCTTTGTATGCCCAGCAGTACAGAGCTATGTTGGATGGCAGGGTTAATGTGATGTGACCATGCTAAGAGGAACAAATGGGATGCATCCAGATGAAGAGCAGGGCAGCTCCGCCTCTGCTCCTGGGATTCATACATTGTTAAGCTGCAAATGGACCAGGTGCTCTCTGATCACTAAGAAAATCTCTCTTAATCATTGAAGTATATCAACAATGAAGAAACACTTTCTTCCTGTACAAATGAGATTCCAGTGGTCATATGTGGGCATTAGGTGAGGATTCTTCACAAATAATTGACTGGATTAAAAGAATATTTCACAACATGGCAAAATGTTCATATACAGTGTGAAAAAAATGTAGCATTTATATATGTTTGTTAATAAGGCATTTTGAAGTTCATTGCTTTGAAAATAAATGAGCAGTACACAAGGCATTACAGAATTGTTTGGTCTTCCAAACAGAAGAAAGTACTGCCTGTATACCATGAGTTGTGATGTTTCTGAAAGTGTAGAATTGTATTTTATTTCTTTCTTGTGTCTCAGAATAATTAGGATTTCATTAATTGGCAAGTTTTTTGTTCTGTTTGGTTTTTCTGGTCAACTAGTTTTTCTGCTCTTCAGAACAACTGTTTTAAACCTTCTTATCTTACTTTGAACTTCTGAAATCCATCTACATTTTCTCTACACTTTAAGAAAATAATCTTGTTTCCAATTTTGGAGGGAAAAAAATCTGTTAAGCATACCACTAAATCTAGGCTCCTCTTCCTCACTTCTGCTCTACAAGTATTCTTCTTTGAACAGCTTTATTGAGGTATGACTGAAATATTATAAGCTGCACATATCTAAAGTGTAGAATTTGATACATTTTTGTTATATGTATACAACTGTAAAACCATAACTACAATCAAGAAAGTTAATATATCCATTTGCTCCCAAAAGTTTACATGTGTTCCTCTCTAATTTGTATATCCAATTTCTCCTCTCAGCTTCTTTCAGCATACAATGACTGATCTGCTTATGTCACTAGATATGTTTGATTTGCCTAAAATTTTATATAAATGAAATCATACAGAATCAGCTCTTTTTGGGGTAAAGAAGTATGGCTTCTGATTTGGGTTGGCTGTGTCCCATCCAAGTCACATCTTGAATTTCCATGTGTTGTGGGAGGGACCTAATGAGAAGTAATTGAATCATGGAGCAGGTCTTTTTCATGCTGTTCTCTTGATAGCACATAAGTCTCTTGAGATGTGATGCTATTATAAGGGGAAATTTCCTGTCCAATCTCTCTTTTTTTGCCTGGCACCATTATGTAAGATGTGACTTGCTTTCTTTGCCTTCTACCATGATTGTGAGGCCTCCCCAGCCATGTGGAACTGTAAGTCATTAAATGTCTTTCTTTTGTAAATTGCCCAGTCTCAGGTATGTCTTTATCAGCAACATTAACATGAACTAATACAGCTTCTTTAAGCATAGTTATTTTGAATTTTATACTTTTTGTAGCATGGGCCAATAGTTAATTTATTTCTATTGATGAATAGCATTCCACTGTATGTATATGCTATAGTTTGTTTAACCATTCAGCTGGTGAAGGAAATTTGAGCCATTTCCCATTTTGACTAATACAAATAAAGTTACTATTAACATTCATATATGTCTTTATATGGAAATATACTTTAATTTCCTTTGGGTAACCTCGGAGTTGAATGGTTGGATTATACAGTACGTACATGTTTAACTTTAAAACAAACAAACAAAATTGCCAAATTCTTTTTCAAAGTGACTGTATCATATTAAATGCATATTAGAAGTGTATGAAAGTTCCAGTTTCTCCTAACACTTGAATGATTGATCTTTTTAATTTTAGCTATTCTGAGAGGTAAATATATTTGTCCACTCTCACACTGCTATAAAGAAATACCCGAGACTGGGTAATTTATGGAGAAAAGAGGCTTAGCTGACTCACAGTTCCACAGGCTATACAGGGGGCATGGCTGGGGAGGCCTCAGGAAACTTACAATCATAGCAGAAGATGAAAGGAAAGGAGGCACAATCTTCACATGGTGGAACAGCAGAGAGAGTGAAATGGGAAATACACACTTTTAAATGCCCAAATCTCCTGAGAACTCACTCACTATCATGAGAACATCAACAGGGAAATCTGCACCCATAATCCAATCACCTTCCACCAGGTCCCATGAGATTTGGGTGGGGACACAGAGCCAAACCATATCAGGTTGGAAGTTACATCTCCTTTTAGCTTAAGTTTACATTCTCTGAGGTAGCTATTTAAATCTTTCACCCCTTGTGTGTGTGGGGAGAAACTTATTATTGAGTCCTTTATAGATTCCAAATAAAAGTATTTTGTTAGATTTATGATTTGCAAATATTTTCTTCCATTCTGTGGCTTTTCTTTTCATTCTCTTAAGAGTAAATTTCATAATTTTTTTAAAATTATGAAGTCCAAGTTTTTAAATGGACTTCGTTTTTGGTATCATATCCCAGAAATATTTGACTAATTCAAAGTCAAAAAGATTGTCTCCTATCTTATTGTAGAAGTTTTATGGTGTTGCTTTGCAATTTTGTTTATGATCCATTTTAAGTTAGTTTTTGTGTATGAACTGAGATACATATTTACTTTCTTGAAAATTAATATTGAATTTTTTCTAGCACTCTATGTTGAAGAGACTGTCCTTTGTCCACTAAACTGCTTGGAATTTTTCTTGAAAATTATTTGTGCATTGATACCTGAGTTTTTTACTGAATTATTATTTTTTTCTGCTCCATTGTTTTATATGTCAATCTTTATACTAATATCACACTCTCCTGATTAATGAATCTTTATAGTAAGTCTTGATATGCTAGCTCTTAAATATTGTTCTTCTTTTAAAAGTTGCTTTGGATATTCTATATCTTTTATCTTTTAAATAAATTTAAAAATATATATTTTGATACAGATTATACCTAATCTATAGATCAATTTGGAAATAATAGATATCTAAATAAAATTGAACATTCAAATTTATGTACACAATGTAACTTTTCATTTACTTGGGTCTTCTTTGATTTTTCCTCAGCAATACTTTATTCCTGTCAGTTTAGCAGTTTTTCACATCTTTATCAGTTTTATTCCTAAACATTTCATATTTTTGATGTAATTATAAATGTTGTAGTATCAATTTCCAATTGTTAATTGGTAGCATATAGTAGTACAATTAATTTCCCTATGTTGTTATTGTATCTTGCGAACATGATAGATATATTTATTAGCTCAAATAGCTTTATTGTACATCCCACCAAATTTTATATGCATCATCATGTCCTTTATAAGATAAAGGAGTTTTATATTTTCCTTTTCTACCTGGATGCCTTTTATTTCTTTTTATTTCCTTATTATACTACTAGAACATCTAATACAATGTTGAACAAAAGTGGTGAGAATGAACATTCTTGTTGTAGTTTCAATTTTAGAAGGAAAACATTCCATTTTTCACCATTAAGTATGATGTCAGCTATTGGTTTTTATTAGCAATCTTTATTGTAAAGAAATTTTCTTCTACTAAGTGTTCTTATAAAAGGGTGGTGGATTTTGTCAAATATGTTTTCTTTATCTTTTGAGATGATTTATTTTTCCTCTTTTAGTTTGTTAATTACATTTTTGTTTTTCAAATGTTAAAACAATCTTGTATTTCTTGGATAAACTCCATTTGGTCATGGCATTCATTAGTCTTACATATTTTGGACATAATTTGCTGACATTGTGGTTAGATTTTTTATATCTTTGTTGACGAGCTGTATTGGTCTACAAATTTCTTCTAATGTCTGTCTTACTTGGAATAAGAGTAATAATAGCTCCACAAAATAAATTGAGAAATGTTCCTTTTTCTTTAAATTTCTGGAAGGGTTTATATAGAATTGGTATTATGTCTTTCTTTTTTTCTAACTTTTATTTTAAATTCAGGGGTACAGGTGCAGAATCTGTAGGTTTGTTATATAAGTAAACATGTGTCATGGGGGTTTATTGTATAGATTATTTCATCACCCACTTCTTAAGCCTAGTATCCATTAGTTATTTTTTTTCTGGTCCTCTCCCTTCTCCAACCTTCTACCCTCTGGTAGGCTCCAGTGTGTGTTGTTCCCCTCTGTGTGTCCATGTGCTCTTTTCATTTAGCTCCCACTTGTAAGTGTGAACATGCAGTAATTGGTTTTCTGTTCCTGTATTAGTTTGCTAAAGATAATGGCCTCTAGCTCCATCAATGTCCCCATGAAGAAAATGTTTTTTTTTTTTTTTTTATGGCTGCATAATATTCCATGGCGTATATGTACCATGTTTTCTTTATCCAGTCTATCACTGATTGGCATTTGGGTTAATTACATGTGTTTGCTATTGTGAATAGTGTGGCAATGAACATATGTGTGCATGTGTCTTTATAACAGATTTATTTATATTCCTTTGGGGATATGGGATTGTTGGGTGGAATGGTATTTCTGTCTTTAAGTCTTTGAGGAATCACCACACTGTATTTCACAATAGTTGAACTAATTTACACTCCTACCAACAGTGTATAAGCATTCCTTTGTCTCCACAACTTCGCCTGCACCTGTTATTTTTTTGACTTTTTAATATTAGCCATTCTGACTTGTGTGAGATGGTATCCCATTGTGGTTTTTATTTGGATTTCTGTAGTGATCTGCTAGCATTCTTATACACCAAAAACAGTCAAAACAAGAGTCAAATCATATATGAACTCCTTTTCATAATTGCCACAAAAAGTATAAAACACCTAGAAATACAGCTAGTAAGGGAAGTAAAAGATCTCTACAAAGAGAACTACAAACCACTGCTCAAAGAAATCAGAAATGGCATGAACAAATTCAAAAACATTGCATGCTCATGGATGGGAAGAATCAATATTGGTAAAATGGCCATACTGTCCAAAGCAATTTACAGATTCAGTGCTATTCTCATTAAACTACCATTGACATTTTTTCACAGAACTAGGAAAAAACTATTTTGAAATTCATATGGAACAAAAAAAAAATCCTGCATATCTAAGGTAATCCTAAGCAGAACAAAGCTGGAAATATCAAGCTACCCAACTTCAAACTATACTACAGGGCTAGAGTAACCAAAACAGCATGGTACTGCTACAAGAGCAGACACATAGAACAATGGAACAGAATAGAGAGCCCAAAAATAAGGCTGCACACCTATGACCATCTGATTTTCAGCAAAGCTGACAAAAACAAGCAATGGGGAAAGGATTCTATAATCAATACATGTTGCTAGGATAACTGGCTAGTTACAAGCAGAACATTGAAACTGGACCCCTTCCTTACACCATACACAAAAATTAACTCAAGATGGATTAAAGACTTAAATATAAAATCCAAAACTATCAAAACCCTGGAAGACAACATAGGCAACACCATTCAGGACATAGTCATGGGCAAAAATTTTATGATAAAGAGGCTGAAAGCAATTGCAAAAAGCAAACATTGACAAATGGGATCTAATTAAACTAAAGGGCTTCTACACAGCAAAGGAAACTATCAATACAGTAAACAGACAACTTAGAGAATGGGAGAAGATTTTTGCAAACTATGCATCTGGCAAAGGTCTAATATTTAGCATCTGTATGAAATGAAAACAAATTTATGAGAAGAAAACAAACAACTCCATTAAAAAGTGGGCAAAGGACATGAATAATTGCTTCTCAAAAGATGCTATACTTGAGGCTAACAAGAATATGAAAAAAAGCTGGGTATTATTTCTTTTGTAATTGTTTGGCAGATGTGAAACCAAATAAAGCTAATGGGGTCTAGAAGGTTCTTTGTGAGAAGGATTGTAACTACAAATTTAATTTCATTAATAGATACAGAACTCTTTTATTTTTGGTTTTTGTTTCTTTTGCACAAGGGTTGATTGTTTACGTTGTTCAAGGGTGTGCTCATTTTATATAAATTGTTAAATTTATTGGCTTAAGTTTTCAACAATATGCCATTATTATTCTTCTAATATTTGTAGAATCTGCAGTTATGTCTCTTTTTATTCCTGATATCGGTGTCTTTTCCTTATTTTTTTATCAATCAAAATGACTTGAGGCTTATTGATTATACTGATATTTAAAAAAAAAACCCAGCATTTAGTTTCAATAATTTAAATAATATATATTTTTTGTTTCTATTTCCTTAATCTTTACTCCTATCTTTAGTATTTCTTTTCTTCTACTGAAATTTGGGAAACTTGCTTTCTCCTCCCCTTCCTTTTTGAGAGAGAAGCTGTGCTTACTGATTTGACATAATTCATTTTTTTCTAATATAGGTGTTTTAGTACCATAAATCCTCCCCTTGTAAAACTGGTGCTTTAGCAGCACATCACGCATTTTACTAAATATTATTTTAATTTCATTTAGTAAAAAATACTTCCTAAATTTCATTTTGAGTTTATCTTTGAGTTACTATATAGATATGTATCATATGTTAACAGATCTTTTTTCCAGAAATATCTTTGTTATTGATTTCTAATTTTACCATATTTGATTCAACAAATATACTTTGTATGATTTGTTTTAAGTTCATTGAGGATTATTTTATGTCCCCAGATATGCTCTATTTCGAGTAATGTTCCATGTTTACTTGAAAGGAGTTTTCTTTTTTATTCTTTTCTTTCTTACTTATTTTTATTTTATTTATTTATTTTATTTATTTATTATTATTATTATTATTTGGTGTTTTAGAGCAGTTTTTCCACAAATGTCAAATATATCAAATCTTTTATTTTGGATAATTTCCTACACTTTCTATGTATTTGCTCTGCCAGTTTTTGAGAGAATCGTACTAAAATCTCTTTCTATAATTCTGAATTTTTCTATTTCTCTTTGTAGTCTCATCTGGTTTTACTTCATGTATTTTGAAACTCTTATTAGTTACATAAATGTTTAAGACTTTTATGTTTTCTTGATAAATTTATTCATCTATTATTATAAAATAATGTTCTTTGTAGTCATTTTATTTGTAAGTAAAGCAATTGTTTTTAACTAACACAGATATTGTGGTTTTCTCTATAGTAGTGTTATCAGTGAATGTCTTTTCAATTATTTTATTTGTATCTTGTGTCTGTATATTTAAAAAGAGCATATACTTATACCTTATTTTTAAAATTTAGTCTGACAATCTCTGTATTTTAATGAGGCATTTAGACTTTGAAATTTATTGTTATTAACTTTGTTCAGTTTAAATCTATAATTCTGCTACTTGTTTTCCATTTGTCTGAATTGATATTTTTATTTATTTGCCTTTTGCTACCTCTTGGAGAACAATGGAACTTTTTAAATTATTTCAATTTATCTCATTGTTAGACTATTAACTATCATTCTTTTTTTAAAATTATTGAAGTGTTTGCTTTACAATACATGTCTTTAACTTATCACAGTCTGTATTTAGGTGGTGTACCACTTCGTGCAAAGTGAAATAGTCTTTAAATATTATATTTTTATTTCTTTTCTACCAATCCTTTGGCTATTGTTGCTATTTTTGTTACACATTTCAACTTTACATATGTAATAAAACCCATACTATATTATTATTTGCTTAAGCAGTAAAGTATCTCTTAAAGGTATTTGCATAATAGAAACACAGTTTTCATATTTAGCTAAATAGTTACTATTTTCAATGCTCTTCCTTCCTTTGTGAAATGCCAAATTTTTATCTGCTGTGATTTTCCTTCCATATGAAAGACTTCTAACAGGGAATGTCTGGTGGTTTGGAGTTCTTTAATTTTTTGTGTGTATTATTTTTATGCTTTTAACTAAAAACTAATTTTAACGAGAATGTAATTCTAGGTGAACCTTTTCAGACAAGCAAATGCAAAGGAAATTTGCTACCACAAGAACTGCCTTATAAGAGGTTCTTAAGAGAGCACAAAATATGGAAATGAAACCATAACTGGCCACTATAAAAGCACACTTAAGTACATAGACCACAGACATTATAAAGCAGTGATACTCAATGCTTTTGGCACCAGGGGCCAGTTTCATGGAAGATAATTTTTCTATGGATTGGGGTTGGGAGTGGTTTTCAGGATGACTCAAGCTCATTATATTTATTGTGAACTTTTTCTCTATTATTATCATACACTCACCATAATATAGAATAGTGGCACCCCTGAGCTTGTTTTCCTGCAACTAGAGAGTCCGATCTGGGAGTGATGGGACACATTGACAGATTATCAGGCATTAGGTTCTCATAAAGATTGTGGAGCCAAGATCCCTTGCCTATGCATTTCACAATAGGGTTCATTCTCATTAAATATGAGTATTTAATGCTACACCTCAGCTTAGCAGACCTCAGGTTTGCTCACTTACCTACTACTCACCTCCTGTTATGTGGCCCAATTCCTAATAGGTCATGAACCAGGACTGGTACATGGCCCAGGGGATGTTGACCCCTGCTATAAAGCAACCACAAAATCAATTCTGCATGACAACCAGCTAGCATCATGATGACAGGACAAAATCCACACATATTAACATTAACATTGAATGTAAATGGCTAACTGACCCACTTAAAGCCACAAAGTGACAATGTGAATAAACAAACAAGAACCTACAGTATGCTATCTTCAAGAGACTCATTTTGCATGCAATGACATCCATAGGTTTGAAGTAAAAGGTTGTAGAAAAATTTACCAAGCAAACAGAAAAGCATGGGGTGCTATTTTAATTTCAGCCAAAAGAGACTTTAAACCAACAATTATCAAAACAGACAAAGAAGTAGATTATATAATGGAAAATGGTTCAATACAACAAGAAGACTTAACTATCAGGAGATCGAAGATGGCCGATTACGAGCAGCTCAGGATTGCAGCTCCCAGAGAAAGCGCAGAGGGTGAGTGGACACCGCATTTCCAGACGGATTTTTATTGCCCACAGACCAGGAGATTCCCAGGTGGAGGAGCCCCATGGGCCGCCAGCGCGGCTGTTTTGGCCGGCATGGCTGTTTTGGCCAGTGCCCCAGCACTGCAGTTCTCCGCAAAAAATACAGAGGTCCGGGCACCATTTTAGCTGGTTATTGGAGCTCCAGGAAGACAGAGTCAACCATTCAACTGATTTAAAAAAAAGGGGACTGAAACAGGGAGCCAGGCCAGGAGATTCCTGGGCAAAAAAGCACCACGAATCTCAGCACGGCTGTTTCAGCTGGTGCAGTGGGTCACTGCATGGGAAATCACACAGATCCCAGGGCCTTTTCAACAGGTGACTGGAACACCTAGAAGACAGAGTCACCCATTCAACCAAAAAAAAAAGGGCTCCGAGGCAGGGAGCCAGGTGATCAGGCTTGGCTGGTCCCACCCCTACAAAAAAACAGCAATCTGAAACGCTCTGGACTGAGAGTTTCACAGCAAGCACAGCTGAACCTGGGATGGTCCAGCTCTGTGGGGGAGGGGCGTCCGCCATTACCGAGGCAGTCCACCACTACGATGGTAGTCTACCATTGCTGAGGCAGCCCACCATTGCCGAGGCAGCCCACCATTACAGAGAGAGTCCACCATTATGGAGGTGGGCAGCCATTGCCGAGGCAGTTCTAACTATACCCATATAAACAGGACTGCAGGGAAGTTCACATGGCAGCTGGGCAGAGCCCACAGCTGCTCAGCAAAGCCTCTGCAGGCAGACAGTGACTAGGCTGCCTCCTGGCTGGGCAGGGTAGCCCTGAAAAAAGGCAGCAGCACAACAGAAACTCATAAATAAAGCCCTAAATCCCCAGGACAGAGCACCTGGGGGAAAAAAAAAAGAGGTTTATGAGTTCTGCTGCAGCAGACTTAAACATACCTGCCCAGCAGCTCTGAATGAACAATGGAACTCACAGCTCAGCATGTAAGGTCCTATAAAGGACAGACTGTCTCCTCAAGCAGCTCCCTGACCCCTGTATATCCAAAGAGTCACCTCATAAAGGAGAGCTCAGACTGACATCTGGCGGGTATCCTTCTGGGACAAAGATAGCAGAAGAAGAAACTGGCAGCAACCCTTACTGT
>CAUYLG010050363.1:0-63582 GCA_963573385.1 Cacajao melanocephalus
TTAGGTCTCTTCACATAATCCCATATTTCTTGGAGGCTTTTTTCATTTCTTTTTACTCTTTTTTCTCTAATCTTGCCTTCTCGTTTTATTTCATTGAGTTATTTTTGACCTCTGATATCCTTTCTTCTGCTTGATCAATTCGGCTGTTGAAACTTGTGCATGCTTCGCAAAGTTCTCGTGTTGTGTTTTTCAGCTCCATCAATTAATTTATATTCCTCTCTAAGCTGTTTATTCTCGTTAGCATTTTGTCAAATCTTTTTTAAAGGTTCTTATTTTCTTTGCATTGGGTTAGAACATGTTCTTTTGGCTCAGAGAAGTTTGTTATTACCCACCTTCTGAAGCCTGTTTCTGTAAATTCATCAGACTCATTGTCCATCCAGCTTTGTTCCTTTGCTGGTGAGGTGTTGTGATCCCTTGGAGGAGGAGAGGCATTCTGGTTTTGGGTGTTTTCATACTTTTTGCACTGGTTTCTTCCCATCTTTATGGATTTATTTACCTGTGGTCTTTGTAGTTGGCGACTTTCAGAAGGGGTCTCTGAGTGGACGTCCAGTTTGTTGCTGATGAAGTTGTTTCTTTCTGTTTCTTAGTTTTCCTTCTAACAGTCAGGCCCCTCTGCTGTAGGACTGCTGAGGTCCACTCCAGACCCTGCTTGCCTGGGGGATCACTTGCAGTGGCTGCAGAACAGTAAGGGTTGCTGCCAGTTTCTTCTTCTGTTTTCTTTGTCTCAGAAGGATACCTGCTAGTTGTCAGTCTGAACTTTATGAGGTGACTCTTTGGATATATGGCGTTCAGGGAATTGCTTGGGGTGACAGTCTGTCCTTTATATGAGCACAACTGCTGAGCTGTAAGCTCTGTTCAGAGCTGCTGGGCAGGTACATTTAAGTCTGCTGCAGCAGAACTCATAACCACCTTTTTTCCCCGAGGTGCTCTGTCCCGGGGAGTTAGGGCTTTATTTATAAGTTTCTGTCATGCTGCTGCCTTTTTTTCAGGGCTGCTCTGCCCAGCTAGGAGGCAGCCTAGTCACAGTCTGCCAGCAGAGGCGTTGCTGAGCTGCTGTGGGCTCCACTCAGCTGCCGTGTGCACTTCCCTGCAGTCTTTTTTATAGGAGTATAGTTAGAATTGCCTTGGCAATGGCAGCCTGCCTCTTTAATGGCGGACTCTCTCTGTAATGGCGGGCTGCCTCGGCAATGGTGGACTGCCTCAGTAGTGGTGGACTGCCTCGGTAATGGCAGATGCCCCTTCCCGACAGAGCTGGACTGTCCCGGGTTCAGCTGTGCTTGCTGTGAAACTCTCAATCCAGAGCATTTCAGATTGCTAGTTTTTATGGGGGTGGGACCAGCTGATCCTGATCACCTGGCTCCCTGCCTCAGACCCCTTTTTTTCCAGTTGAACAGGCAACTCTATCTGCCAGGCGTTCCAGTCACCGGTTGAAACAGCGCCCGGATTTATGTGGTTTCTTGTGCGGAGACCCGCTGCACCAGCTGAAACAACTGTGCTGGCTGAAACAGCTGCGCTGGAGACTCATGGTTTTTTTTTGCCCGGGAATCTCCTGGCCTGGCTCCGTGTTTCAGTCCCCATTTTTTCAGTTGAACAGGCGATTCTGTCTCCCAGGCGTTCCAGTCACCAGTTGAAAAGACGCCAGGATTTGTGAAAGATTTTATGTGGGGACCCGCTGCACCAGGTGCTGGAGACTCGTGGTGCTTTTTTGCCCAGGAATCTCCTGGCCTGGCTCCCTGTTTCGGTCCCTTTTTATCAGTTGAATGGGTGACTCTGTCTCCCAGGCATTCCAGTCGCCTGTTGAAAAGGCACTCGGATCTGTGTGATTTCCTGTGCGGAGACCCACTGCGCCAGCTGAAACAGCCACGCTGGAGACTCGTGGCGCTTTTTCACCTGTGAATCTCCTGACTTGGCTCCCTGTTTCAGTCCGCTTTTTATCAGGTGAACGGGCGACTCTGTCTCCCTGGTGCTCCAGTTGCCAGCTGAAACGGCACCGGGACCCATGTGCGTTTTTTGTGCGGAGACCCACCGTGCAGGCAGAAATAGCTGTACCGGTGACCCATGGCACTCCTCTGCATGGGAATCTCCTGGTCTGTGGGCAATAAAAATCCGTCTGGAAATGCAGTGTCCACTCACCCTCCGTGCTCTCGCTCGGAGCTGCAATCCAGAGCTGCTCCTAATCGGCCATCTTATACTTGCATCTAATTTTATTTTTCTATTATGTTGTTTTATTATTTTTTCCCTCTTCAGCCCCCATTTGGTGCATTCTGTATATAAGTAATACTTTCAATGGAGCACACCACCGTAATGGCCTCCTCTTTGAAGATAGTACTAAATTATATGTAGGAGAGAGTACCTGGGTAGGACAGATGTTTTAATTGCCTTCTATGTAGGTTGCATCTTGATTCTTTAGGCCAAAGTTTTCCTTTCTTTTACTTTAGGATGACTAATAGAGGATAGGCGTGCTCTGTGGATGCCTTGCTTTAGTACCTCCAGTCAAGTGTAGTGCCAGAGCCTTTTTTTTTTTTTTTTTTTTTTGCCTTGGCCTTTATGTTCTTGTGTGACTCTGTCTGTCTTAGGTTTTTCCTCCCTTGAGGAATCTTACCCATCATTGGCTAGCCAGCCATCTTCCGGGTCTAGATAGGATGCCATGGTGGTCCTGACAAGGAGGTTTAGATAGAATTTTTCAAAGCTGTTTGCAAGCTTTTGAGAGCTTTGCCTTGATACACCTTTGAATTACTTACTTGTGCAAACAGGCATTACTTTAACATTCTGTTTATTGAGGTGCTGCTGAGTTAATCTAATCTGTTTTACGTAGTCAGTCTGGTTCTTGTTTTGGTTTAAACTTAAGGCAAGATTTACATAAGTTCGATGAGCCTGTTGCCTCCAGGCAGCTCATCAGGTGGTGATAGATTCTCTTTCTGAGGTACAGGTTGATACTTAGTTAAGGCCATTATTCGGGTGGTGGTATGCCTGGCTACCACTGCTTCTATTGTTGATTCTATGCTTCTCAATAAGAGAGGTAGAAGACATGGAAGGATTAAGCACCTACTTAGAATAAGCACGAACTTTCCTATCAATGTTTTAAATCCTCCAAAAGATAAGAACCATCCTCCAAAGTGGGAGTCTGGTGACCATCCAGGTTTCCAAGTTTGAACTGGGACATGGGTCAGCTTTCTCATCTTTGCAGTTATTTCAGTGACAGATTGTTTATTATCATGAATTTTTAAACACAGTTAAGTTAAACTTTCTATGTACACCTCCTTTTTGGGCAAGGAGATAATCTAAAGCTAGTCTGTTCTGGTATACAGTGTTTCTTATTTTTGTGGATTTCACAGCCAGCAGATCTAAAGCCTGTGCAGTTTCATCAGTAATGATTTCAAGCATGGCTTGTAGCCTTATAATGCAGTTGAGCATGTAAATAGGAGTTTGGTAACTGTATGACCTATCCTGTGCCTGGGTAGCTAGCTGGCCTATAGTATTGAATAATTTTTTTAGGGGGCCAATCAGTGTCTTTCCAGTTTCCTATTTTTATACCTCCTCTGACGTCTACACTTCTTTTACTTCTATTTTCACTTCACCATAAACAGGGTATCCTTGAGTTTCTCCTAGCTGTAAAGGGAGATTGTATTTAGTATGCAGGCTTCTGTCCATTTGACTGGTAACTGCCGATAGGCTCACTGCCTGCAAATCCACTATAGGTCAGGAAGTGCCTGCCCGCTAGTGGGTGCTTCAAGTTGATACCAGGAGTGGTTTAAAGCAGGGAAGCGAAAGAATGGGTTGTAGCATGGTGACTTGGAAATATTTTTACCTCGCTTGTTTTTGCCCTGCTACAAGGTTTTTCCTACTGTTTTATTATAATATTGCTACCTTAAGCAAGCCAATTCTACTGGGTTGGTGAACGTGTTTCCTTAGCAGGCAATGCAATACTTACTGACAGTGGAAGTCTGTAAGAGCCAAATGCTTGAGCACTTGAGCATTGGCTTGGGGGAGGTGAAGATTAAGGTAACATTTTCTTGAGGCATTATTTCCTTCACTTCCCATGGCCACTGATCTTCTGTGTTAGTACTTCCACAGACATAAGAAGAAACACCTAGTGTAGCTATACTCTTAGCCAGCTGCACGAACAAGTTACTGGCTACTGGAGAGGATTCAAGTAGCTCTTAGTCTTTTAATAGTTTTCATTAAATGACTTGAAAACTCAGAAATGTTGCTGAGCCAGATGGTTCAAGAGTTTTTTTTAGTAATATGTAAGATAACTGTTTTCCTGTCACTTAAATGCATTGTGATACAATAGCCTGTGATGCATATAGGCAGGTTTGGTTTGAGGATTGTAAGGATTACAAGATGGCAGTTGTCTGCCTTACAATTTAGTTTGTTTAATATTTTCATAAACATGACTTCATTTGGTGGTGGTTTCTTGGCAGTTGGGATATGGGTCTGTGTTTGGCAATTCCAGCAGTATGTCTCTGAACAAGTAGAAGGTGGACAGTCGGGTCTATAACAGTAAATGTCATATCCTACATTATCATTGACTTTACTGGGCCAGGTTGTCCTTGTGAATGTTGTGTGACAGAAATTAAAGTATAGATTTATGTTTCTTTCAGGGGAAAAGGGGACTTTAGTTTGGTTTAGAAGATCCCCTTCTACTGACTTATCTCAGACTTCAAACCAAGTCCCAGTCATGAACTTGGGATCATTACATACATAAGGTTGCTCATTGCCTGGGTCACAAATTGAGTAAGTTGTTTGATTGTAAGTACCAGCCTCTAACTGAGTCCTTGGACACTGATAATATGTTTGATACAGTAGTTTTTGACTAGTGTATTTTTAATTTAAGTAGTCAGGCAGTAAATACATTCTTCTACCAGTTTCCTTTCCTTTTGTACAGATATTGGAGTTAACAATAATAAAGTAAAAATTAAAATTTTAAACCACTGTGCAGGGACAGGATGAATCTTTTTAATCTTTCCTTGGATATACAGGTTGGCAAAGACAACAACATAGTAATAGAAAGCAATACTAAGATAGCAATTAGGCTTACAGTTTTGATCCACATTTACTTTTGATGACTCCTCAAGCTTCAGCTGTGCATGAACTAGTCCGCCTCCAATTGTGTGACTAGAGCAGGGCTGTCGTTCCTGCTGGCAGCTTGGTCTCGTTGCAGGATCAACCTGGTTGGGTGCTCTGAGCCTGCTTGCTGGTCCACTTCTCCTGGGCTGCTGCTGGCTTTAGCCAGCTGTGGTGGATCCGCAGTCTGATCCCTGCAACTTTAACAGCAGTTGGATGGACAGACAACATTATAATGTGGGGCCCATCCCATGTTGGCCTTAATGTGGTTAGGTTCCACTTTTTGACCTAGACTGAATGCCTGGATCTAAAGGGATGCAAGGGATCTGTTAGACTCATGGGTAATTTTTCTTGAACTTAACCTTGTATTTCCTGCATAGTCAAGCCTAAGGCCTGCATTTGCTTTCTCAGGGTTAATTCTCCTTTAATTGGTGGTGGCTGGCTGAACAGAATTTCATAGGGTGAATACCCAGTTTGTTTGGTGGGTGTACACCTGACTCGGAGGACAATGGGCAAGACCTGATCCCACTGCAGATGGTTCTCCTGGCAGAATTTCTTTAACAGCTGCTTGAGCATTTGAGTCATACACTCAACCTTTCTTGAGCTCTGTGGGCGATAGGCAGTAGGCTGTTTCTGGTTTATTTTTAATGGCCATGTTAGGTCTTAAACAATTTCAGCTACAAATGCTGGGCCATTGGATCTTACAGTTGAAGGTAGCCTAAATCTGGGAATAATATCTTTTAGTAACATTCTAGTTACTTCTCGTGCTTTTTCTGTCCTGGTGGGGAAAGCCTTTACCTAACCTGAGTAGGTACAGACCAACACTAACATATAGAGATAGCCTCCTGCCCAGGGCAGCTCTGTAAAATCCACAAGCAAATTTTCAGAAGGTGCTGCCTTTAATTCTTGAATTCCTGGGGGTCAGGTTGGCCCCTGCCGTGGGTTAAGCATTGCTCACAAACAGCTCGGGAGATGGCAGTGAGCAGTGACACATAGAAGTGGCATCCGAACAGCGTGTCTAATGCTATCTTTCCTATATGAGTTCCTTGGTGGATTTGCTTTACAAATCTAGGCGCTATTACTTCGGGAATGGCTAACCTCCTATTTGCAAACTTCCACCATATTTCTTTAGCATAGCGTCCAGCTTCCTGAGCAAACCAGGCTTTCTTATTTGGAGAGTCATTTGGAGTTTCTGAACACAATGCCTCCGGGAGGAGGCTCATGGCACAGGCAGCCTTCCTAGCCTCTATGTGGATGGTAGGGGGCCACCCAGGGCTGCCCGCTTGGCCTCCTTGTCTGCTTTTCTATTTCCTTTAGCTTCCGGTGTTGCTGCTTTCTGGTGGCCTTTACAATGTTTAACGGCTACTTCTTTTGGTGCCTTTACTGCATATAACGGCTACTTCTTTTGGTGCCTATACTGCGTCTAAAAGCTGGAAACTTTCTTCTGGATACTTTGTCCCCTGGGCTGTTAAGAGCCTTCTTTCTTTATAGATACTCCTTTGCACATGCAGGGTGGCAAATGCATATTTGGAGTCAGCGTATATGTTGGCTCTTTTGCCCTTTGTCAGTAACAATGATGTGGTTAAAGCTATTCTGCTCTCTGGGCTGATGTTCCTGTTGGCAAGCATGGGGCTTCTATTAGTGAGTCCAGAGTTACTACTGCATACCCAGCACGCTGATTTCCTGCCTGTATGAAGCTGCTCCTATCAGTGAAGTATTCTACATCTGGGTCCTAGAGGGGCAATCTGTATGATCCTTCCAGCTGGAGAACACTTTGTTGTTTGTGTGCAGTGATGGAATGGGGCCGCTGCTTGTATGGAAAGCAGGGTGACTGGGTTGAGGGTCTTTACAGTCTTTAGAGTTAAGCGAGAGTTCTTGCATGGGAGCCCTTGGTGTTGAGTCATTCTTGGATTAGACAGCCAGTGGTGTCGTCTTCGATCCATTGAGGTTAGGACTGAGTGTGGTACTCGCACAGTTAAATGCTTTCTAAGGGTAATCTGCTTCTTTCACCAACATGGCTGTGGCAGTCAATGCCTTAAGGCAGGGGGGCCATCCTTGTGCCACTACATCCAATTGTTTAGATAAGTAGGCCACCGGGCTGTGCCAGGGTCCTAGAACTTGGGTTAAGACCCTAATAGCCATTCCTTTTTGTTCGTGTACATACAAGAAGAAAGGGTTTGTCATGTCTGGTAGTCCTAGAGCTGGGACCTCAGTTAAGGCTTGCCTAACTTGTTTAAATGCCTTTTCCTGTTCATTTCCTCAAAGGAAAGCTTCCTTCCCCGCCTCCTTTTGTGGCTTCATATAAGGGCTTTGCTCTAAATGAGAAGTTTGGAATCCAGATATGGCAGAACTCTGCTGCCCCTAAAAATTCTCTTATGTGACACCTGCATGTGGGGGTGGGAAGGCTGCAGGCAGTCTTGATTCGGGGCAAGCCTAGACTCTGCTTCCTTTGGCTTGTGCTAAATACCTAACACTTCTTAGGCAGACTTGAGCTTTCTTTCCATACACTTTTTATCCTGCCTTCCATAATAGGTGGATCAGACTCTGCATCCCTTGGTAGCAGTCTTCTAGGGTTGGGGCTGCTGGAAGATCATTCATGTACTGTAATAGGACACATTCTTTACTGGGAGGAGTGTAAGCTTTAAGGTCTGTTGCTAATGCTTGTCCAAAGATTTTAGGAGTGTTCTTAAATCCTTGTGGAAGTCTGTTCCATGTTAGCTGAAAATTGCCCCACTGAAAGGCAAATAGTGGTTGGCCTATTGGGGCTAGGCAGAGGCAGAAAAAGGCGTTTTTTACATTTAGCACAGTAAACCAAACTGTGCTCATTGGAATAAGGGTTATTAAGGTGTAGAGATTTGGCACTGCTGGATGAATAGTGACTATTGCCCCGTTGGTGGCCTGCAAATCCTGTTCTGACCTGTAGTCAGCACTCTCCAGATATTGGAGGGTTGCCTGGGTTACCCTGTGTCACTCCTCTGTTACTCCTGGCATATTAGGTTTTTCTGTTGGCTTCTGCACTGGTAGGAGTGGAGCGTTCTAGGGTGACTGGCATGGCACCAGAATGCTGTGGTTCTGAAGTCATTCAATGTGTTTCCGTATACCTCTGATGGCTTCATGAGGTAAGGGGCATTAGTGAAGTTGGACGGGTGGCGCTTGGTTTTATTTGTACTACAATTGGAGCATGATTTGCTGCTCACCCAGGTGGGTTACTTTCAGCCTAGACCTCCGGGAATTCGTCTATTAGCCTAGCCAACATAGTTTCTTCCTTCAGGCATACGGGCAGTTTGGCATCTGCCTCATATTAGTGTACAATCTCCATTCCTCAGCCTGTGGCACAGTTAGGGCTAGCACCATGGCCATAGGCTTGGTGAGATCTAAAGTTACATTTCCTTCCTGTGTAAAGGAGATCTGTACCTATAGTTGTTGAAGCAGGTCTTTCCCTAACAAAGGGACCAGGCAGTTTGGGAGATAGGAGAATTCATGCTGGACTTCTCATCTCCCAGTAACACACCTTTTTGATTGGCAGAAAGACCTTTTCTCTGCCACTCCCATGACTCCAATTATAGTTAGCATATGACTTAATTAATGGTCTAATTGGGTGAGTTACTACTGAGTGTTCAGCACTGTATCTGCCATGAAGTCTGTTTCTTGGCCCCGTACTTCTGTGTTGACCATAGGCTCCTGGGAGCCTAAAGAAATGGAGCCTGGTCTGTATCAGTCTCTCTTCTTGTGTATCGCCCACTGATCTTTCTGTAGCTTAGGTTGATTCTCAAAGTATTCTCAAGTTAAACTTCTCTTACTTGACCGCAGCCGCGACCCTTCTTGGCATTTGCCCCCCTTTCTGTAAAGGCTGCCGCTAGCAGATAGGCCTTTTGTTTAAGCTTCTGACCTGCTTCCTTTCTAGCCTCCTTTTTTGCCTCCTACTCTTGGTTGACCAATTTGTGAGCCACTTGTATGAGCTGAGTAGCAGTCATACCTTCAGAGCTTTCCAGTTTCTGAAGCTTTCCCTAATATCTCTCGGAGCCTGACAAAGGCTGTGTTCACTATGCACGAACTCCCTGCTGCTTCTGGATCACGTGGAGCAGCCTTTCACAGAACTCACTCGGGCTTGCAGCTGCCTTCTGGTGGACCTCAGAAACTTTTCACATATTCAGGGCCTTCTTCCCTCCAGCCTTGATTCCATTTAGAAGTGCCTCCCTAAATGCTTGCAGGCATTGTAACCCTTCTGCCTCATTGGTGTCCTCCTTGGGATATAGGCAGGCATCAACTATGCCTGCTGGGACATTTCTCTCCAGATCCTGGAGGGTTGCCTGGGTTACCCTGTGTCACTCCTCTGTGTTAAGCACCATTAACGGGAGCTCCTGGCAGTCTGCCCATGTGGGGTTGTGAGTTGAGAAAGTGGACTGCATTAAATCAGTGATGGCTTGGGGCTTCTCCGTGTAGGGAGGGAGTGTGTTGTTTCCAATTTAGGAGATCAATGGTGGAGAAGGGCTGATGAGTAAAGAGCCTTTCCCCACTTCTGACTTGGCCCTCAGAATCCTGGTAAATTTGTGACCTAGTCTCCTGGAGGGGCATCTGCAAGGTTTGGGTACAGCCAGACCGGAGTCTACTAGAACTGTCCTTCTCCATTTCCTTAGTTTCTACGGGTATTTCCATTCCTTGTCAAGGGGTGACACTGGAGTGTCACTTCTGTCGGAGTCTGATTCTCCTGCTTGTCCTTCGCCTTGCCTTAGATTAGCCAGTGAAGGGTATATTGGAACATACGTGGATATTCTCTCTTCCCCTGGAGGGGGCTGTAGGACTGGTTTTTCCTGCTTTCCTTGTTCTCTCTTCTCCATGTTCTGGGCAGAAGGCACTGTGATTCCCTTTACTGCGCTAGGTTTTGCTCGGGCTACTGAAGCTTTACAGTATACGGCCTGACAGGGCTGTAGCCACTTGGGGTTTAATTGTACCGCATTTAGCCAGGAGTTAATGTATGGGTACTGATCAGGGTGTCCAGGTTGTCCTCTGACCCATCACCATACACACAGCCAACCACCTCACGATCTAGTGTCCCTTCAGCTGGCCACCCAACATTGAAAAAAGGCCATTCTAATCCACAGAGATTTCTTAGCCTTTGAGGAGTTAAACCCTGTAATTTCCTCCAAAATTTGTCTTAAAGTTATTCAGCATGCTCTCCAATGGAGTTGGTTTCAATGGTTTTCCTCCCCTCTCTTCCCTTACGATGCACAGTCACTCAGCTTTTTGGTTTGAGGCAAACCAAATCGGGTCCCACTTACAGGACCTTCTGGCGCTGCTTAGCCAGGAGAGTACCTTAATCCTTCTATGACAGCTGCAGTCATAGGGCAGCTTCTAGTGGCCACAGGTGGAATTGCCCTAGATCTGGTTAATTTCACACTGGAGCACAGTCCACCCTAAGGGATCTGTGTTTCCCCACGTCACTCCGTGTGTTGGTTCCTCCTGGAACCGTCTCTTTAACACACTTTCACACGTCTCCCCTTCCCAGTTTCTGCCTTTCCTTTTCTATGTTGGTGGGTATGTGAATTTCATCTGAATCGCGAGTGGCCCTCACCTCCCCCATTCCTACTGGGTTGGATTAATAATCACTTCCTGGAGCTGATCAGGTTCCAGGTTAGGTGAGTTTCAGTCGAATGACTAGCTACTCTGGCTTCCCCTAGCCCTACTAGGTCGGGTTACTCGTCACTTCCCCGGAAGGTGATTGAAGCTCTGGACCTCCTTTGCTTTTTCTCTTTCCTTTTCTTCAGGCCGCAAATGTATTACCGCGGTTCCTGAAGCATGCTGATCCTAACGTCACTCCGAAGCCTCTTCCCGGTTCTGTTGCGCTGTCCAGCGGGAGCGCCGGGCCTTCTTGGGAGAAGCCTCCCGGTGGCGCCTAGGGTCTCGGGTCTCCCTCAGCCCTGGGTCCTGGCCCCACAGGCAAAGGAGACAGCAAACCTGTCATCTCCCAGATGGGTTCCCAGAAATGTTGCAGAATTTCAGACACTGGAGAGACCGCTGAGGTTGCAGAAGGAGTTTTAGGTGTATACTGGCTCAGCTCGATTCGTATCCAAAATGGCTGAGCCCCTAACAGAGACAGGGCTTGACTTTTATCCATGAAGTACACTGGCGCTAAAACAAGTTTGCAGGTGCAGAACAAAGGCAATTTATCAGGCAGTGACGGGCACCTAACTTAGGCTTACATATGACTGTTGCTATGCAACCTACGTGTTCACTATCTATAGAGCCCAAGGATTCTAACACAGGCCTTATCTACTGCCCTCTGCTACAGCACCTAAAAGGCTGGAGTCCAGCCTGCTTGGGCATTTCTTATGACCTTTGCTGTGTTACAGAAACTTAGTTATCAGCTGTAGAGAACAAGAATACAAGAATTTATAAACTTACAAAACTTGGAAAGCAGGATATACTTCCATGGGAGGGGGAAGGACTCAGGGAAGTTTGCTTATGAAAGATTTAATTTCTATTCCTCTTTCCTGCATTAATTTTATTTTTATATTATGTTTAATTTTTTCCCTCTTCGTCAGTATCTTTGATTTCTTTAACTTCAGTGTTTTTCATTTCAGTAAATAAATTCCAACTCACAATCTTATACTGCATGCTCCTACAAAATTCACACGCTTGAGTTTACCTCAATAAATAGCACCAATATGAGTGCTTCTGCTGCCATATATATTCCTACTATGGGTATTAAAACAGTCACAGAACCTTATAATACAAATAACTAGAACAGGGACTCTTAAAGCTCTTTCAAAGGTCTCATTTTTAAAATTTGTTAAATTCAAAATAAAATGTTAAGCAATTTGCTACGTAAATAAAGGCCTCATAATAGATAATGGCCATTAACAACTTTTAAAGCCATATTAGTAAGACTGGTGTTTCAGTTGGAGATAAAAAAGCTTTTCCTTAAAAATGTGAAAGACTATAAAAAAGCATGAAACATACCGAGGGCCTGCAGCAACTAAGCAATGCCATCTGGCTTAAACACAATTGAAATTAATTTTTTAACCTAAGAAGAATTTTATTTACATTATAAAAGGTAAGATTATAAAAGTAAATGTTTTAACATTTAGGTATACAATGTGCATTTTACTAAGAATCTGATTAATGTAAAAAGTTAAAGGCTATGATACACATATATGAATTTGACTAATGTAGTTTCTCAGTTCTGTCATTTTGAAATCTAGTATCACTGTCAGAATTATGAAACAGTAGCTAGTTATCTTGATAATAACTGCAACCAACTAAAATGTAAGAGTAAACACGCAGTATTTCTGATAATCATACTTTAATTTTTTTTCTTAAATCAAGCTTATCTCATGAAACCTACTCTTTTGTTTGGTTAATCCTGCTGGACTTCCTGTTATTATTTAGTCTAATATACAGCAAACTGATTCTTAGTAAATTATGCCCCGAAATTAGAGAAACTTTTATTATAAATACTAGAAAACTTTACTGAGAGATAATTTGAATACCAGAATTAAGGTGGGATACAACAGTGTTCATTAAAGATAGTACAGTGATTGATAGCAGTTGTAGGAAGCATTTCTTAAAAACTGGAAGGTAAGCTATCAAAACATCCCTAAACCAATGCATGTGCCCCCATTTCCTTGTTTAGGTGACAATACAAAAGAAAATCACTTCTGAATATTTACTACATCAGTATTTCAATTTGGGGGGAACATGCTAAAGAAATTAACATAGTCTCAATAAATTGAGCACATAATTCCACTCCCCCAATGGAGATTGGTTCCAAAGATAAAGAACTGTAGGTATTTTCTAACTCTTTTCTGTTTAAGTAAAAGTTAAATACCAGAAGTTATAGTTGTAATAAAAATTACACGACTTTAAAGTAGAAGTCTTAGGTTAAAAGAACACTCTTCCATAGCAAATTACAGTGTTAGTGGCAGCATATGTAAATAGAATGAAAAAGTGACTATTTTCCAAGCAAGTACCCATGGAAAAAGAATATCATTTACATAAAGACTGTGTAACTTATTATACTGGAATTTTACACAATTACATAATTCTAAGAATACCTTTACTCTTGTTTCTGAAGAATATTAATGTGAAAAAAATTTTGGCATTATATGGTACAACAATTACCCGTTTCTTGTACAAAACCAACTTAATAGCTGCAGGGTTAGCTTATTTTTATGTATAGGCAGAATCAAAACTGAAAACTTTACAAAGCCTCAATGAAGTCTCTTGGAAACTTGGTATTTTATAATAAGGTAGTGATCCCACTCTAAAAGCAAGAATGTACATGTGGGATTCTTTATATAAAACTAAAAGATGAAGCATTTTTAAAAAAGTTTAGGAAAAGTTATTTCACATCTTGTTTTAAAAAACAGTGTTAGAGACCTTTGAAAAGAACGTACTTTTAAGTATGTACTTAAGTTTTAGTATGAAAATCTGAAATCAAGCATATTGTATGACAGGCTATTCTTCACTTGAAAAGTAGTAAAATGGAAGATCCCATAATTGTATTTCATATAATCCTTGAGGAGTCTTTACAAATTAATTATATGAAACTTTCATTAAAATAGCTACTAAA
This sequence comes from Cacajao melanocephalus, assembly GCA_963573385.1. Classification (NCBI taxonomy): domain Eukaryota; kingdom Metazoa; phylum Chordata; class Mammalia; order Primates; family Pitheciidae; genus Cacajao; species Cacajao melanocephalus. The sequence continues at coordinate 13,640 of CAUYLG010050363.1, forward strand.
ATTTCTTTAAAAATCTAATTCACTGTCATTTTAGATGATTTCTACATCCAGTAACTACTAAAATGCTTAAATATAATGAAGGTAAAAAACATTTCTTCCTTTTCCTTCCCTTCAACCCAAAATCAGAAGTCTTCAGTACAAGTTCTAAAAAAAGTATACTACTAAAAATAAACTGTTTTCTTTTTACTCAAAATACCAAGTATTTTTAGTTTTGTATAAGTAACACACACACACACACACGAAAAACCCACCATCTTTTATTTTAGGTATGTTATCTAAAGTGGAGTAGCAATATAACAAATGACAACAACGAACAACCCTTTATACTTTAAGAAAAATGAGAGCATACATCTTTTCAGTTAAGATACACACTATGAATTTTCTACTGGCATTCTTGAATAAAATTAACAAGCATACTTTCTCACTTATTTACCTCATTTCCCTCTTAATAAAAGAAAATCTATGACTGCAATGCAGAGTTCTGAAACCCCTCAAATATACAGTCTTTAGGAAGACATTCTCAACGAGCTATCCATTTTAAAAACAATCAATCATCTATTTTATGGCTTAGGCTTAAATTTAATTCATGAGCATAGATCCCAGGGATTGAAGAATCTTATTGGCAGTCAACAGTTCAAAGGATGACAGTACTTTTAGCATTCTTAATCTCAAAATTTTAAAAGAAAACTGTTCATAGTAGTCTTAGAGAAATCTGGAGATGATAGTTCCATTTAAAAAACACAGTCACCACCAATAGATACAAGGGAAACCATAAGAAAATAGATTTTATCTTTGTAAGCTTGTTTCATTTCAAAATGTATTCTTTAGGGTCAGGGAAATTTCCTATACAAATAAAACTAGACATTTGTTCCCTTTACTTTGAAAAATATTTACAGTACATGGAACTACAAGCTAAAAGTATACACCTGCTTATAATGCTGGCCAATGATATGAATGAACAAGGACACAAAGGTACTTATTCAATTATCTGAACATCTTAATTAATTTGTACAGTGAAGTAATTATAGATAAAGTATGGAAAAATTAGAAAACAGTATTAATGAACACCAGCCCTCATGTGTATAAAACATCACACAAGATGCCAAGGTATTATACATCCACTGTGGTAAAAACTGTACATACATATTCTGTGCATGTTTAACATTGCAAAATTTACATTATAATTTTTTCACGTCTCAAAAAGCTGAGTTGAAAAGTCTGTTTTTCTTTTGCCAGAGAAGAGTGATGTTAACTGACAATGTTTCAGAAACTGCTCACAAAATTCCTTGCTAAGGACTTCTCATTAATGTCTTTTACTGGTAGCCTCGTGAAGAAAAACTTATTTACTAAACTTTGAAAGTTTTCAGCAGATATTTTCACATCTTTGCTGGCTAGCATCATGATTTACATAATAATGATGTATGTAATAATAGTGCACAGCAATGTGAAATAGAAAACTTTGTTCTATAAATCTACTTTGGTCTCAGAATGAAGGTCTTTTCTTTCATCCAGCCATGTTGTCCCTTATTTGATCCACTCGAAGAGCTAGATCCCTAAAGGAGGGGCGTTGATTTACATTATTGTTCCAGCATTCTGTCATGATCACATAAATCTGTAAAGGAGAAAATAAACCAAAATTACAGTGAACACTAACAGCCATCTTTAATTGGTAGAAGACATTAATTTTCAATACAGGGCACATGTCATAACTGTTTTGTTCCATAGTCATCTGATTATGCTGTTTATCTGGAAGCTCTGCAAATTAAATTTCAGAAAGTGAACTGAAGTCCTTGAGTAAAAAGAAAATGGACGATTATCATGGATTAAAAAATGGGTTACCTCATCTGGGCATCCATCTGGTCTTGGTAATCTTCCATTATTCTTCAACAGTTCTATCAAATGGAACACGATCATCTGTCCTTGTTTGTCATTGCCAATCATACGCATAAATTCCTAAAACAAATCCACTTTTAGTATTTTTTGTACATCTAATTTGTAGTAAAATTTTTTCAATTTCCTCCAGTCAATGGGAAAAATTCAGTATATGTGTGCTTTTGTATGTTTTCAAACCTTTTCAAAACAGACTACTTCTAAGGATCAAAAACATAAGGCTGTTAAATATGGAACCTCTATAATTTCCATTTCCATAGCTGTAATAAACTCAACACAAATCGCTTGAGAAGAGCTCAAAACACATGAACTGAAAACATATTTCCGTTGAGTTTGTTGTTTAAACACATACTACATTTCAATTGAAATAAAAAGTTAAAAGAGAATATAAGAAAAAATGAAGAATGAATAAGCATAAATGCAACAGAGAAAACTTTCATATGTCAAAAGTTTATAAAATTAAAGTGAATTATAAGCTAGGAAAATACTTAAATGTCATTTACTTATTTTCAATATAGAGATTCTTATAAATTGGTCAAAATTATAGACATAAAGATAGGCAAAGCACAGAAGAGATAATTCACACATATACATACTCACCCTAAACACCCAATAAATATATATTCAATCACATTAATAAGAGAAATGTAAATTAAAATATATATAACTTCTCCCCTATCAACTTGGCAAAACTGAATAAAAATATAATGACCAATACTGGCAAATGATGACATGTACATCCCTATGCTTTGCTATTGAGATACAATCTGGTATAGCTTTTCTAAAAAGCATTTTGAAATAAAAAAACTTTTAAAACGGTTAATAACTTTTACACTTTTATTCTAAGTACCAGAGATAATTGTATTTATCCATAAGGATGTTCAATATGTTCACTGAAGTGTTACTTAAAAGACTGAAGAATGGAAAATGATTGTTCAGACATATATACCCTTATGATGGAATGCTACTCAGCAATTAGAAATCATATTTGCAGTACATTTTTCTAATACTGTAAACTTTACCCATGCTGTAATACTTCATGAAACAGTGGAAGAGCAAACTGCACAGGATGACCTTAATTTTATAAAATAATATATATTTATATATAAAAGTGAAATTTTATAAAACATAAAAATTTTATATACCTTTTTTTGTATATACTTTTATACACAAAATAAAAATAAGCCTGAAAGATGACATACCACAATATTAAGGTGGTCATCTCAGACTAATTGCATGAGAGATGATTTTTGTTTTTTCATACTTTTCCATATTAAAAAAAATTCTAAGATGACTGGAAGAAAAATTACTTTGGAAGGTTTATTTTGACTTATGCAATAATTCCTAGAATGAAGGAGCTTACTGGATTTAATAAAAATAATTTTAAGAGAATATACTAACTAGTTTCTGAATATCCCCTTTTTAAAAATTCAAGCTAGTTTAATGAATAAGTTTGAGGTTATTTTGTTGGATATTGCCTTAAAAATAAGCAATAAGAGCTTTAAAATGAGTCCTAGGCTTACTATTCTTTGGATAAATCCTTTTTCATGTTAAAAAAAAAAAAACTTTAATATATGTTCTTGTCGATTCTGTCAAAGGTAACTTGGCTACAAATATGTGGCTTTATTTCTGGGTTCTTTATTCTGTTCCGCTGATCTGTATGTTTGTTTTTATGTAAGTACCATGCTGCTTTGGTTACTGTAGCCTTATAGTGTAATTTGAAGTCAGTCAAGTAATGTGATGCTTCCAGCTTTGTTATTTTTGCTTAGAATCGCTTTTGCTATTAGGGCTCTTTTTGGTTCCATATGAATTTTAGGATTGTTTTTTCTAATTCTGTGAAAAAAGGACATTGGTATTTTGATAGGAACTGCATTGAATCTGCAGACTGTTTTGGGCAGTATGGGAAAGGATACCCCCTCCCTTTTTTTTTTTTTTTTTTAGACAGAGTCTCGTCACCCAGGTTGAAGTGCAGTGGTGCAGTCACAGCTCACTGCAACCTCTGCCTCCCAGGTTCAAGTGATTCTCCTGCCTCAGCCTCTCGAGTAGCTGGGACTACAGGCACCCACCACCATGCCTGGCTAAGTTTTGTATTTTTAGTAGAGACGGGGTTTTACCATGTTGGCTAGGCTGGTCTTGAATTCCTGACCTTGTGATCCACCCACCTCCGCCACTCAAAGTGCTGGGATTACAGGTGTGAGCCACCATGCCCAGCCAATGGATACCCTTTTCACTAAGTGGTGCTGGTAAATTGGATTGCCATATGCAGAAGAATGAAACTGGACTTATTATGTCTCACCATATACAAAAATTAACTCAGGATAGATTACAGACTCAAATGTAAGATCTAAAACTATAAAAATACTATGTGGAAATGATGTAGACAAAGAATTCATGGCAAAAACCTCAAAAGCATAGGCAACAAAACCAAAGACAGACAAATGAGACTTCATTAAACTAAAAACTTCTGCATACAAAAGAAATAATCAGAATGAACAGAAAAGCCACAGAATAAGAGAAAATACTTGCAAACCTTGCATGTGACAAGGGACTACTCTCCAGAATTTATAAGGAACTCAAACAATACAACCAGAAGCCCAATAATCCTGTTAAAAAGTGGGCAAAGGAGATGAACAGACATTTTCAAAAGAAGACACCCAAAAGGACGAGACATAGGAAAAATGTTCATCACTAATATCAGAGAAATGCAAATTAAAATCACAATGAGGTATGTCTTACTCCAGTCAGAATTACAAAAAGAGAAAAAAATAACCACAATGAGATATCTTACTCCAGTCAGAAAGAAAAGAAAAAGAAAAAATAACAGATATTGGCAAGGATGTGGAGAAAACGGAACTCTTATACACTGTTGGAGAAATGCTGAATGTACTTTTTACAACCTCTACGGAAAACAAAGATTTTTCAAAGACCTAAAAATAGAACTACTAGATCCAGCAATCCCACTATGGGGTATCTACCCAAAGGAAAAGAAATCACCGCATCAAAAAGATACCTGCACTTTTTTGTTTATCACAGCATTCTTCACAAAAGCAAGGTTATGGACTCAACCTAAGTGTCCATCAGTGAATAACTGGATAAAGAAAATGTGATATACATACACAATGGAATACTATTCAGCCATGAAAATGAATGAAATCTTGCCTTTTGCAGCAACATGGATGGAGGTAATTATCTTAAGTCAAACACGTCAGTCACAGACAAATACTACATGTTCTTACTTATAAGTGGGAGCTAAATAATGTATACACATGGACGTAGAATGTGGAGTGATAGACAGTGGAGACTTGGAAGGGTGAGGAGTTGGCTGGGTAGATGCTGAGAAATTATTTAAGGGGTATAATACATTGTATTAAGGTGGTGGATACGTAAAAGCTCTGACTTCACCACTATGCAATGCATGCATGTAGCAAAATTATACTTGTACCCCATAAATTTATACAAATCAAACGAACAAACTGAAAGTAAATAAAAAGCACACTGACTGCTGGTGGACTTTTACTCTTCTCAATGTATGTGAAAAGTTCATACAGAACCACTCCAAAGCTCCAAACATCTGAGGCCACAGAAAACTTGCTCTCTGTCAGTGATTCTGGAGCATACCTGTAATATATAAAGAACATTTAAAAGACAGTTACTTAATATGTGGACTCTTGATTTTACCTGCAAATCATTGTATTAAAAAAAGGGGGGGGTAGAGAAAAAAGTTAACACAGCAGGCCTGAGGCTTCCATGATTAGAAGGGCCTTCTTGCCTGGCACCTGTGAACTTAGATTTCAGGAGGGGTTCCACAGTTCTCTAAATAAGAGTGACTCACTACGCCTAGATGGTTTGTACAAACAATACGGTTTATGTTAACATCTGCTTTTCTTCTGGGAGTCTGTAATTTTAGTGTGTGCCAGGCAGAGAGGGCCTGTGTGACCAGTCCCAGTGAAAATCTTGCACAGTGAGTCTCTAATGAGCTTCCCTGATAGTACTTCACACGTGTTGTTGCAATTCATTGCTGGGGGAATTAAATGTGTCCCACACAACTTTACTGGAATAGGACCCTTGGAAACTTGTGCTTAGTCTCCTCCAGACTTTGTCCCATATGCCTTTTACCCTTGCTACCTTTGCTTTGCATTATTCCCTATAATGAATCGTAACTATGAATATGGGTATATGGTGAGTCCTGTGAGTCTTTCCAGCAAATTGTCAACGTTGGGATGGTCTTGGGAACCTCTGATATAGAAAGATAACTAAAAGCCAAATAAATTTATTTCTGTCTCTATAGACAATACCAGGGTTAACTGCAGAGTACCTTCTAAGAAGTGAAAATAAGCTGTTCTTTGCAAGTTAAGATGCAAAGATGCATTTAAAGATGAATCCATATAAGTATCCTAGAGGGAAAAAAAAATGTTTGCACTGATTTGATTACATGTTTGACTTTTCCTAATTATGAGCCCTTAAAGGGAAGGGACTATGGGTAGCAGACCTGTCGGTTAAATTTGCCTACCACATCAAACTTTTCCTTTTAGTTCAGCCTTCCTACTAAGGGACAATCCATCTTTTCTTATGCTAATCCTATCTTCATATCCCTAGATCCCTGTATAGTATTTGGAGCACTTTAGAGTATTAATAAATGTTTATTAACATATTCATTAAGTATATCCATATCTCTGAATCTTCATATAACTAATATTTATTGACTGCCAGCTAATTTTATTTAACCTCTTTAATTTCTCATTCTGAAAATAATAAAAAGATATTCATGGGGATATGGCCAAAACAGATGATTATTTTTAGGTGAGTCTTAATTAGTTTAACTAATACCCTAAAAATAATTAGATGAAAGCAATAATGATTATCATGAGGACATTCCTCAAAAAGTATTTTTAATATTATGAAAAATGTCAAACTTACACAAATTAGACAGTGAACAACCATGTACCTGTCACTCAGCTAAACTCGTTGCCCCTCTTGTTTCATGTATTACTCCACACCTCCACCCCAGTGAATTTATATAAAGTGAATCTCAAACATAATAGTATTTCAGTCATAAATTACTTCAAGATGTATCTTTAAAAGATAAAGACACTTATTTAAAACACATTCATAATAGCATTATAAGTTACCCTTCTGTGGAAATAATCAATCTGTTCTAAATCATTGGTGCTTTCTTACCTGATTTATTTCTAGACTAATAATTTGCAATCATTGGAATTAGTTGAAAAATTTACACATACAAAATAAAGATAGCTAGCACATATAGATGATCCGTGAACTTGGCAGTAGCAAACTGAATAATGTATATATTTCTAGTAATTCTGATGATCCACAGAAAAATATTTATAAACTGGCAGTTATATTATTTGTATCAGTAATTCTAATTTTCAAATTAAATATGAAGAATGTAAATAAAACATACTTAGCCAAAATAAAAACCCCTCCTTTAACACTAACATCTGACTCAAATAACATTGTCTTAATAGTATTTTAGCAGATGAATAAATCAGAATGAAAGCCTATTTAGAATGTATGCAAAACCAAAATATTTTAATATAATTCCACCAAATCATTCCTAGAAAGGAAAATGTACTGTAAATCAATGAAGGCATAAAAAAGGAAATCTTCCATCAAAGCACAGATAAACAGAAACAACAGTATATTCCACATAAAAAAATTATGTTTGTATACTCCTCACAATTAATTCACAATTTTAACTGAACATCAAAAATAACCTTTAGCTTCGAATTGCTGCAACATATCAAAATATTCAATTAATGCCAGATCAAAGCATTACCATGTTTAGGAAGGCTTGTACAAGCAAACTCTGGGACCAGACTCTCTGGGTTTGGATCCTGGTTCAGTGATTTACTAGTTATGCCACCTTGGGTAAGCTATTCAGTTCTCCATGCTTAAAACGGAGATAATAATCATACATGTTCTCCAAGGCTTGTTATGACAGTTAAATGAGATTATAAAATGCATTTAGCCCAATGTAAACATAGAGTAAATGTTCACTGTTATTGTAAATATAAATGACAAACTATTAATAACAATAAAGTTTGATATCTGTGCTCTCTTATACTGAAATATACTCACCAGAATATGGGACTTTCACCAGGTTCTTTTACTTTATAGTATTCTTTGTCTTGTGGCAAGACTTTGGTTAACCCAAAATCTCCAATTTTAACTCTGTTCTCATTCTCCACCAATATATTTCTTGTTGCCAGATCCCTGTGGATATACCTTTTTGTACCAAGATACTCCATACCCTAGGGATAAAACATTTTTCTTTCAGTTTTATAAACATATTTAAATAGTCTTACCCCTATTCCCTTTATTATCTAAGAAAAAGTGTAGATGATTTCCTAACAATTACTTCAACATGCTTTCTTCACCTACAGCAAATAATCAGGATATTAGGTACCTTGCAGATCTGAGATGTGTACTGCAGAAGTTTTTTGTGATCTATCCGTTCTTTATGTTTTTGAAGATAGTCTCGTAAACTTCCGTATGGTAAATATTCCATAATTAATTTTAGATTACGCCGACCTTTTAACATAAAGGTGGAAACAATGTTTTACTTTGCCATATTATACTGAAATCATAAATGACTTAAACATATATAAAATCTAAGATGACAAAACTTTATTATACATTAAAGGTGACATAGTTGTTAAGAATATAAGCTTTTTGAATCAAAAACTTCTGAATAAAAACCAAAAACAAAGTTTTGAATAAAAGCTTTAAAACTATTTGTGTTTCAGTTTTCTGTAACTCTTTAGGTAAACCAAAATAAACTGATGAGACAATTTCCTTTCTCCTCATTTACACAGAACAAAGAACATCAAAAATATTTTTATAGAAAATATAAGCAAAACCAATTTCTTTAAAAATGATACTCTCTTGGTAAACTTAAGAGGTGAAAAGAATGCCTAACTAGCCAAATACTTCCTCATAGTTATGTCCATGATCACCAAACACAATCTCCAGTCATTATGGAATGTTTCTCCCTCTGGGCATTGGCATAAGTCCAGATCATTAGACACTGTACGTTTCTGTCACACGGGATGCCAAAGGCATACCTTGAATTTTTTTTTTCTGTCGCCAGGTTGGAGTGCAGTTGTGCGATCTCGGCTCACTGCAACCTCCACCTCCCAGGTTCAAGCGATTCTCCTGCTCCAGCCTCCCTAGTAGCTGGGACTATAGACACATGCCACCATGCCCAGCTGATTTTTTGTATTTTTAGTAGAGACAGGTTTCACCAGGTTGGCCAGGATGGTCTCAATCTCCTGACCTCATGATCTGCCCGCCATGGCCTCCGAAAGTGCTAGGATTACAGGCCTGAGCCACTGTGCCTGGCCCATACCTTGAATTTAAAATAGGTTCAATGGTCAACTTACCAGCACTGTAGCACACTCCCTTATACTTTACAATGTTGTCATGCTGCAGTGATTTCAAGATTTCAATTTCCCTTTCAAAGTCTCTCAGGTGCTCTTCAGTACTATGCTGAAGCTTTTTTACAGCCACCACCTCCCCAGTGTTGTCCTCTAGAGGGTCATATCGGCACATCTCCACACTTCCAAAATTACCCTAAATGACACATCACATTAGGATGGAAATAAGTTTTCAAGGCAAATTACAAATAAATTATAATTATGTAGAAAATTCTAGTAGCTAGAATTAGTAGACATGTCTTTAAGCTTATATTAAGTAACTCTTAGAACAAGATAAGAAAATAGTATCTCAACTGGTAGGTAGTAAACCTATAAATTTAATTTCTTCAGAAGAAATTACAGGCTGGAATATAAATTACTTCCAAAAAGCATTTAAATAAATGATGAACATTAATTATCAAGATAAGCCAACGGACATGCTGAGGAATTCCTAAACTTTTGTCACCAGCTTCCAGAAAGGATTTTCCTCTTTTGCAAAATATCTTTTGCTATCACTTTCAGTGATCTTGATGGAATGTGTCTGTTATGGGATAAATGTCTGTGATTGTCCCCCCCACAAAAAAAAAATTTATATGATGGATTTGGAGACTGTATTTGGAGATAGGGCCTTGTGAGGAGGTGATACAAGTTAAATGAGGTTATAAGGGTGGAGTCCTAATGTGACAAGGCTAGTGCCCTTATAAGAGGAAGAGACATTAGAGCAATCTCTCTCTCCCATGTGAGGACACAGCAAGAAGATGGCCATCTGCATGCCAAGAAGAGAGCCCTCACCAGAAAACAACCCCTGCCAGTACTTTGATCTCAGAATTTCCAGGATCTAGAATTGAGAGAAATAAATGTCTGATGTTTAAGCTACCCAGTCTATGGTATTTTGTTAATAGCAGCCCAAGCAGATTAAGAAGAAAGAAACTTGTAGCCTATGGATGCCCCTAATTTTTTTTTTTAAAGATATCTTTAAAGAAATCCATTCTTTTTACCTAAGACTCATTAAGTATATAGAATTGGTAAGTTGCAATAACTTAAAGTATAGGTTTTTGATATTAATCAAATTAGTGTATGTGGATATTACTGCATTCTTAAAGAATAAAACAACGTAGTTCTTGAAATACAAGATTCTAAGTGATTATATTTTCAATTATATACTTGAAGTCAATTAAAAAAAAAAAAAAAACCTAGACCATATGTAGGCTCAAAGTTAAATCTCTACACAGTTGAAAAGGCCACACAACAAAGTGCATAGACCCAGGAGTCTCGAATCAGATGGGAATTAGAATCTTGATGCACAACTTGCTCTCTCTCTGACCTTGGACAATTCACTTCTCCCTAACATGAGGTTTTTTTCCTTCCTTAAAGTGGAGTATAATAAAATGTCTGTCTCATGTGGCTGTTGTGAGAAATTATTCCAAAACATATTTTAGAAACCAAAAGTAGGAAGTAAGAGTTTTCTTTTCCTCTACTAAACAATGTATCCATAAAATTTATTTTCCAGTGCCACTATATATTCCTTGAAATTAATGATTTTTTAATTGTGGTATATTGTCACACAAATGCACTAATTTTTAACATTGGAAACAAATGTACACGAAGAAAAAATTTTAAATTAATACAGTCATGTCATTGCAGTAATATTCTTTAAATAAACTTGTGTACATCTCTATTAACAGTACCTAACAATTAGCTGTTCAAAAGATACAAACGTTTCAAAGACTCTTGACACACACTGCATTAGAAGCTCTCTGGAAGTAGTTACTATTTGATGTTCCAATAAGCAGTGGGAGAATGTGTATTTTATCACATCCCTGCCAACAATGGTCATTATACTTTTTCTAAATCTTTGTCACTTTGATAGGCAAAAATCAGTCTCACTTTTAATTTGGAATGCCTCTGTTTTTCTTACGGAAGAAGATCATGAAGAAAATTACTGATAACAAAAAGCAGGATTTAGGATAGGAAACCAGAAGGATTTGAGATAGGACCAGAGAAATCAAGTAAGAGACAGTAAAAGAACTACCAGTGATAGGGTTTGGCAGTGTCCTCACCCAAATCTCATCTTGAATTGTAATCCCCATAATCCCCATGTGTCAACAGAGGGACCCAGTGGTAGGCAATTGAATCATGGGGGTGGTTTCCTCCAGGCTGTTTTCATGATCATGAGTGTGTTCTCATGAGCTCTGATGGTTTTATAAGCATCTGGCATTTCCCTTGCTGGCACTCATTCTCTCTCCTGTTTCCTTATGAAGAGGTGCCTTCTGCCATGATTCTAAGTTTCCTGAGGCCTCCCCAGCCATGGGTAACTGTGAGTCAATTAAATCTCTTTCCATTATAAATTACCTAGTCTCAGGTATGTCTTTATTAGCAGCATCAGAACAGACTAATAAAACCAGTAAGTCTAAAGTGCCTAACCAATGTTGGTTACGTTGATATGGAAACATACACTATAATTTACTGTGTTACTGTTTAACTTAGGGGTACTTTCTGAATAATGCTAAAGAAATTCCCAGTTAAGTACTGAATAACAACACTGTTGCATCCTGTTGCATTCTATCCTTTTTATAATTAAATCTATCACCAAACACATTAATGGAATTTTGTTTGAAAAGGAAACTTGTAATTAGGTTTTGCTATCTCAAAAATCAAACAATATTTAAACAGTTCACAAATATACATAAGTATAATGTTGACATTTGCTCCAATTCACATCTTACAAAACTCTTAGACACCATGATGAGTGTGAAGTTTAATACAGTATATACTTATCATACTGTTCTATAATTAGTTGGCTGTCCACCTCTACTAAGTTGTAAGCTCTTCAGAGCCAGTGACTATAACCCATATCTATAGTGACCAACAGAATACCTGGCATTTAGTAGGGACTCAAATATTTGTGTAACATTAAAACAACATGCTTTCAGAGAAATAAACTAAAATTGTGAAAGTAATTCAGATCCTTCCAAGGATGTCTGGTTTCTAAAATGCTCTTTAGATTTTTATCCACTGGTTTTTAAAGTTCTGACTCTAATAGTTAAGGATGGTTTTTCATTTGGATTTTGGAATTCGAAACACTGGATTTCTTCTTTTCTTTCTATAGTTATTAAGAAAGAGCTGGCAAATAAAAACTGTATACATTTAAGTGTATAACGTGATTACTGGATATATGCATACATTATGAAATGATTACCACAATCAAGCTAATTAACACAGAAAAGGTCTTAATCATACAATTATTCATATATTCATGTTTGTATTAAAAGCTGAGAAAAGAGGTGATCCAAGATGGCTGAATAAGAATAGTTCTAGAGTGCAGTTCCCAGCAAGAACAACACAGAGGGTGAGTGCTCACCACATTTCCAAACAAGTTTTCACTGCCCACAGACCAGGAGATTCCCAGCCGAAAAGTGCCAGGAGTTTTCAGCACGGCTGGTGCTGTGGCGCTGCAGGTAGGCACACAGAAACTCATACAAATCTGGGCAGCTGTTTCAACTAGCACCTGGAATGCCTGGGAGACAGAGTCGCCTATTGAACTGAAAGGAAGGGGGCTGAGACAGTGAGCCAGGCAATCTGGCTTGGCGGGTGCCACCTCCATAAAACAAGCAATCTGAAATACTCTGGATTGAGAGTTTCCCAGCAAGCACAGCTGGACCCAACAGTCCAGTTCAGTTGGGGGAAGGGCATCCACCACTACTGATGCAGTCCACCAATACCAAAGCACTTCACAAAGCTGGGCAGAGCCTGTGGCAGCTCAGCAACACCTCTACTGGCAGACTGTGACTAGACTACTCTGTGTGGGGCAGGGCATCTCTGAAAAAAGGCAGCAGCACGTCAGGATCCTATAAACAAAGCCAACATTCCTAGGTCGGAGCACCTGGGAAAAGAGACGGTTATACGTTCCACTGCAGCAGACTTAAATGTACCTGCCCAGCAGCTCTGCACAGAACAATGGAGGTCCCAGCACAGTACTTGAGTTCCCATAAGGGACAGACTGTCTCCTCAAGTAGCTCCCTGACCCTCGTATACCCAAAGAGACATCTCATAAAGGAGAGCTCAGGCCAACACCTGGTAGGTACCCTTCTGGGACGAAGATAACAGAAGAAGAAACCAGCAGCAACCCTTACTGTTCTGCAGCCACTGCAGGTGATCCCCAGGCAAGCAGGACCTGCAGTGGACCTCCAGCAGTCCTACAGCAGAGGGGCCTGAGTGTTAGAAGGAAAACTAAGAAGCAGAAAGAAATAGCTTCAATATCAACAAAAAGGACGTCCACTCAGAGACTCCATCCGAAAGTCACCAACTACAAAGACCACAGGTAGATAAAGCCAGTAAGATGGGAAGAAACCAGCACAAAAAGGAGGAAAACACCAAAAACCAGAATACCTCTCCTCCTCCAAGGGATCACAATTCCTCACCAGCTAGGGATCAAAGATGGATGGAGAATGAATCTGATGAATTGACAGAAACAGGCTTCAGAAGGTGGGTAATAACAAACTTCTCTGAGCTAAAAGAACACGTGCTAACCCAATGCAAAAAAACTAACAACCTAGAAAAAAGGTTAGATGAGATGCTAACAAGGATAAACAGCTTAGAGAAGAATATAAGTGACTTCATGGAGCTGAGAAACACAGCACAAGAACTTCGCAAAACATACACAAGTTTCAATAGCCAAATCGACCAAGCGGAAGAAAGGATATCAGAGACTGAAGATCAACTCAAATAAAACAAGAAGGCAATAGAGAAAAAAAGAGTGAAAAGAAATGAACAAAGCCTCCCAGAAATATGAGATTATGTGAAAAGACCTAATCTACGTTTGATAAGTGTACCTGAATGTGGCGAAGAGAATGAATCCAAGCTGGAAACACTCTTCAGGATATTATCTAGGAAAACTTCCCCAACCTAGCAAGGCAAGCCAATATTCAAGTCCAGGAAATACAGAGAACACCACACAGATATTCCTCAAGAAGAGCAACCCCAAGGCACATAATCGTCAGATTCACCAGCGTTGAAATGAAGGAAAAAAAAAATGCTAAGGACAGTAAGACAGAAAGGTCAGGTTACCCACAAAGGGAAGCCCATCAGACTCACAAAGGATCTCTCAGCTGAAACCCTACAAGCCAGAAGAGTGGGGGCCAATACTCAACATCCTTAAAGAAAAGAACTTTCAACCTAGAATTTCATATCCAGCCAAACTAAGCTTCATAAGCAAAAGAGAAATAAAATCCTTTATGGACAAGCAATTGCTGAGAGATTTCATTACCACCAGGCCTGCCTTACAAGAGCTCCTCCTAAAAGAAGCACTAAACAAAGGAACAACCAGTATCGGCCACTCCAAAAATCATACCAAATGGTAAAGACCATCGACACAATAAAGAAAATGCGTCGAATAACAGGCAAAACATCCAGCTAGCATCAAAATAGCAGGATCAAATTCACACATAACAATATTAACCTTAAATGTAAATGGGCTAAATGCCCCAGTCAAAACACATAGACTGGCAAATTGGATAAAAAGTCAAGACCTATCGGTGTGCTGTATTCAGGAAACCCATCTTACATGCAAGGACACACATAGGCTAAAAATAAAGGGATAGAGGAAGATTTACTAAGCAAATGGAGAGCAAAAAAATGCAGGAGTTGCAATCCTAGTCTCTGAGAAAATGGACTTTAAACCAACAAAGATCAAAAGAGACAAAGAAGGGCATTACATAATGGTAAAAGGATCAATGCATCAAGAAGAGCTAATGATCCTAAATATATACACACCCAATACAGGAGCACCCAAGTACATAAAGCAAGTTCTTAATGACCTACAAAGAAACTTAGACTCCCACACAATAATAGTGGGAGACTTTAACACTCCACTGTCAAGATTAGAGAGATCAATGAAACAGAAAATTAACAAGGATATGCAGCACCTGAACTCAGATCTGGGCCAAGCGGACCTAATAGACATCTACAGAACTCTCCACCCCAAATCCACAGAATATACATTCTTCTCATCACTGCATTGCACCTGCTCTAAAATTGACCACATAATTTTAAGTAAATCACTCCTCAGCAAATGTGAAAGAATGGAAATCATAATAAACAGTCTCTCAGACCACAGGGCAATCAAATTAGAACTCAAAATTAAGAAACTAAGAACCGCACAACTTCACGGAAATTGAACAACCTGCTCCTGAATGTCAACTGGATAAACAATGAAATGAAGGCAGAAACAAAGATGTTCTTTGAAACCAATGAGAATGAAGATACAATGTACCAGAATCTCTGGGACACATTTAAAGCAGTGTCTTGAGGGAAATTTATAGCAATAAACGCCCACCACAGAATCGAGGAAAGATCTATAATCGACTCCCTATCGTCAAAATTGAAACAGCTAGAGGAGCAAGATCAAAAAAACTCAAAAGCTAGCAGAAGACAAGAAATAACTAAGATCAGAGCAGGACTGAAGGAGATAGAGACACAAAAAACCCTTCAAAAAAATCAATAAATCCAGGAGCTGGTTTTTTGAAAAGATCAACAAAATAGACAGACTGCTAGCCAGATTAATAAAAAAGAAAAGAGAGAAGAATCAAATCGATGCAATGAAAAACAATAAAGGGGATATCACCACCGATTCCACAGAAATACAAACCACCATCAGAGATTAGTACAAACAACTCTATGCACATAAACCAGTAAACCTGAAAGAAATGGATAAATTCCTGGACACCTGCATCCTCCCAAGCCTAAACCAGGAAGAAGTTGAAACCTTGAACAGACCAATAACAAGGCCTGAAGTTGAGGCAGCAATTAATAGTCTACCAACCAAAAAAAGTCCTGGTACAGACGAGTTCACAGCTGAATTCTACCAGACATACAAAGAGGAGCTAGTATCATTCCTTCTGAAACTATTCCAAACAATCCAAAAAGAGGGAATCCTTCCCAAATCATTTTATGAGACCAACATCATCCTGATAACAAACCCGGCAGAGACTCAAGAAAAGAAGAAAACTTCAGGCCAATATCCATGATGAACATAGATGCAAAAATCTTCAATAAATTACTGGCAAACCGATTGCAACACCACATCAAAAAGCTTATCCATCACGATGAAATAGGCTTCATCCTGAGGATACAAGGCTCATTCAACATACCCAAGTCTATAAACGTAATTCACCACATAAACAGAACCAAAGACAAAAACATGATAATCTCAATAGATACAGAGAAGACCTTCAACAAAATTCAACAGCCTTTTATGATAAAAATTCTCAATAAACTAAGTATTGAAGGAACATATCTCAAAATAATAAAAGCTGTTTACAACAAACCTATAGCCAGTATCATACTGAATGGACAAAAATTGGAAGCATTCCCTTTGAAATGTGGCACTAGACAAGGATGCCATCTCTCGCCACACCTATTCAATATAGTATTGGAAGCTCTAGCCAGAGCAATTAGGCAAGAAAAAGAAATAAAGGGTATTCAATTAGGAAAGGAAGAAGTCAAACTGTCTCTATTTGCAGACAACATGATTGTAAATTTAGAAGACCCTATCATCTCAGCCCAAAATCTCCTTAAACTGATAAGCAACTTCAGCAAAGTGTCAGCATACAAAATCAATGTGCAGAAATCACAAGCGTTTCTATTCACCAATAACAGACTAACAGGGAGCCAAATCATGAGTGAACTCCCATTCACAACTGCTACAAAGAGAATAAAATACCTAGGAATACAACTAACAAAGGACATAAAGGACCTCTTCAAGGAGAACTACAAACCACTGCTCAAGGAAATAAGGGGACACAAACAGATGGACAACCAACCATGCTTATGGTTAGGAAAAATCAGTATCGTGAAAATGCCCATACTGCCCAAAGTAATTTATAGATTCAACGCTATCCCCATCAAGCTACCAATGACCCTCTTCTCAGAACTGGAAAAAACCACCTTAAACTTCATATGGAACCAAAAGAGAGCCCACATAGCCAAGACAATTCTAAGCAAAAAGAACAAATCTGGAGGCATCATGCTACCTGATTTCAGACTATACTACAAGGCTACAGTAATCAAAACAGCATGGTACTGGTACCAAAACAGAGATATAGACCAATGGAACAGAACAGAGGCCTTGCAGGCAACACCACACATCTACAACCATCTGATCTTTGACAAACCTCACAAAAACAAGCAATGGGGAAAGGATTCCCTGTTTAATAAATGGTGTCAGGAAAATTGGCTAGCAGTGTGCAAAAAGCAGAAACTGGACCCCTTCCTGACGCCTTACAATAAAATTAACTCCAGATGGATTAAACACTTAAACATAAGACCCAACACCATAAAAACACTAGAAGAAAATCTAGGCAAAACCATTCAGGACATAGGCATAGGCAAGGACTTCATGACTAAAACACCAAAAGCATTGGCAACAAAAGCCAAAATAGACAAATGGGACCTAATTAAACTCCAGAGCTTCTGTACAGCAAAAGGAACAATCATTAGAGTGAACTGGCAACCAACAGAATGGGAAAAAATTTTTGCAATCTACCTATCTGACAAAGGGCTAACATCCAGAATCTACAAAGAACTAAAACAGATTTACAAGAAACAAACAAACCCATCCAAACCTTTCAAAAGAAGACATATATGAGGCCAATAAACATATGAAAAAATGCTCATCATCACTGATTATTAGAGAAATGCAAATCAAAACCAAATTGAGATATCACCTCATGGCAGTTAGAATGGCGATCATTAAAAAAATCTCAAAACAACAGATGCTGGAGAGGATGTGGAGAAATAGGAACACGTTTACGCTGTTGGTGGGAGTGTAAACTAGTTCAACCATTGTGGAAGACAGTGTGACACTTCCTCAAGGACCTAGAAATAGAAATTCCATTTGACCCAGCAATCCCATTACTGGATATATACCCAAAGGATTATAAATCATTCTGTTATCAAGACACATGCACACGTATGTTCATAGCAGCACTGTTTACAATAACAAAGACCTGGAAGCAACCCAAATGCCCATCAGTGATAGACTGGACAAGGAAAATGTGGCACATGTACACCATGGAATACTATGCAGCCATAAAAAATGATGAGTTCATGTCCTTTGTAGGGACATGGATGAATCTGGAAACCATCATTTTCAGCAAACTGACAAAAGTACAGAAAATCAAACACTGCATGTTCTTGCAGGTGGATGTTGAACAATGAGAACACAGGGACACAGGGAGGGCAGCATCACACACTGGGGTCTGTTGCGGGGGTCCAAGGGAGAGACAGTGGGGGAGTGGGGAGGTTGGGGAGGGATAACATGAGGAGAAATGCCAGATACAGGTGATGGGAGGATAGAGGCAGCAAACCACATTGCCATGTATGTACCTATGCAGCAATCCTGCATGATCTGCACATGTACCCCAGAACCTAAAGTACAATTTAAAAAAAGGAAAAAAGTTGAGAAAAGATACAAATATAAGAAAATTTAAAAGTTAATTGAAAATACTCATATCAACTGAAGATAATGGAATTTCACTGTCCTTCCTTTTATGTCAAATAAATTGGACTTTCTTTTTTAAAACTCTATAGTCCACAAAAAAAAAAAGTCCTGAGAGATATTAATATCCACTAAAAGTTGGATCTAAGGACTAGAAACATTAAATGGTTTATTTAGGATCACAGAGAAAATAATTTTTAAGGTTTTCATGATTTTTATGAGCCATCATTTAGTCATGAATCCAATGATTAGTGTTTCTAGTCATGAAAACATTGGCATACAATTAACAACAAATTAAAATGGATTTCAACCAGAAACCCATGAGTGATTCATATTATACTAATTTTTGCCTTTTCTATAAAAAAAAATGAGTGTTTGCTTTGTGATGATAATGTATTCCTAAGTGGGAATACAAAAATTATTTTCTTTATGTCTTAATGGCAAAATGTATGATTTGCCCTATAAAGACAACAATAGAAGATGATAATGCAACTGAAGCATACTCACACAAACACAATCAAATATGTATGTAGAACAGTGGAAACAGTGTGGAAGTAGCAGTACAGAAACAAGGTCCTCATCTCACATCTGCTAATATCTAGCTGTGACCATAGGCAATTACATAACATCTCTGGACCTCAGTTTTTCAACTTGCAAAATGAAGAGATTACTCTTAAGTCTAAAGTATCATTTAGCAAACTGTTCTAGAGAATACTTTCTATGCAATGTCCATAGTTAATGAGGGGTAAAACTGTTTCTATGGTCTAATAAATTTTGGACATATTGCATACTACTGAGAAATTGAAGCTATCAACATGGAATTATCACCAAGGTCAGCCAGTTAGGCATGTGGCCTCTGAAGTATTTCCCAGTGTTTCCTACCTTCTAGCAGTCATGGTCTTATCATCTCCTCTTCTTGATTTTGGGCTGGATTTATTGACTTCCTTGTAATGAAATTAATATGTCAAGAGTGTTAAGGTGCTACTGCTAAGATTAGGTTATAAAAGGACCATGGCTTCTACTTTGGGTGTTTGCTCTCAGCTACCCTGTTGTGAGCAGTCGTATGGAGATGCCTATGTAAGTCACCCTGGAAGCAGATTTTCTGAGTCCTGTCAACAACCATGTAGAGTGAGATTGGAAGCAGATCATCCCTCAGTCAGGCCTTGAGATGAGATGTAAGGCCTGGCTAACACCTTGATTACAGTCTTGTGAGAGACCTTAATCTAGAACCACCCAGCTAAATTGCTTCCAAATTCCTGACTCACAGAAAGTGGAGAAAATAAATGTTTTCAGTTCTAAGTTTTGGGGTGATTTGTTATACAGCAAAAGATGACTAATACACCCAAATACCTGGACTTGGTATGTTTTGTTGGCTTTGCTACACCCCACTTCAAAGAATAAAATATTCCAAGAATATGTTACAAACAGGAAACAACAGCAAAGTATTAAGATAACTAAACCAATACTTAATATAACCCTAGTAAAACTGGATTCAAATATTTAGCTTAATTACAGGGTCTAAGTGAGAACTTTACACTGTGTCCATGCCAAAATCGAATTCCTAAGGCCACATGATATAAAACCTTATCCTAGCAAGTTTATGGGAGAAAGAGAGAGCTTACCACTATGATTGGACCTTCTAAGAACTGAACATTCCCTGGTCTTTCTTACAATATGGCACAGTCAAAATCCTAGAACCTGAGCAGCAAGTTTGATTAATTCTCCCTGAGATGACTACAGGCAGAAAGGCAGGTAGAAAAGCTTATATGTTCCTTTCTCTATTTCATTGAATCACTTATAATGAACTCCTGCTATCAAGAAACAGTCTCTTGGTCAAGTCAATTTGAGTAATACTGCCTAATTTATCATCCTCTTGAAGACTTTCAATGCACATTACATGTTAAAGCCTCTGCAAAGTTATTCAGTAAAGACAGCTGTTTATTTAACACAGCATTTCTCCAACATCTGACAACCAAATCTTTTTTTCTACACAAGCACTCCCTAAAATGTTATAGTAAGCAAACTTTAGAAACTAAGTTTTTCCTAAAGAAAATGATTATACTGTATTTGAAAAACTTCTGACAATTTACCTTGCCAAGTTGCTGTAGAAATTTCAAATGTCTCTCTTCAAACTGTGTAGGATCCCTGTCTTCAAATGCAACAGAAAACCCTAAAGCACCTGTCCTCACATTTGGTAACATGTCATTTTCTGTTAACAGTTCATAATCTGGAGAAATAAAGGATATTGCCACCTTTAGTTAGCAAATAATATTCTCTGGACTAAACTGATACACACTCAAGTTGACCAAAATAATCATGAGTTACAAATACTAAATGATACAGGGAAACTCAAATAGCTTAGATTATATTAATGGGAGCCTTTTATCATTACCCATAATCTGACAGGCTTTCAAGAGAGATTTTGCAAAGGATAAATATTTGTTTTCCAAAATAAGTTTTAATATTCATAAAGTAAGGTAATATGCTGATAGTTATTGTGAGAAAGGTGAGTAGTACTGTAGAAAGCACCTATAGGTCAAACGTGTATATCAGCTCAGTGTTTTGAAAACAGAAAAAACAGACCAAAACAAATAAAGCTCATGTTTAGAAAAATCAATCAATTATAAAATATGTGAGAAATGTTAAAAACAAAAAGAACTGCTTAAAAGTCAATTGAGGCAAAACAAAAACACTATAGTTTATAACTCATTAAATGGCAAACTAAAATTCGTTTACTGAAAGAGAAAAGGCCTTTTTTAAAAAAAAAATGAAAATAATTATCAGTCAAGATTAGAATATATATAAATCATGAAAGGTATATGAACATAAGAAATTAAGACGGTCCAAATGACATTAAGAAAAATTTTTAAAGGAATTACAAAATTAGTAAAGATTCATAAAATAAAGAGAGAAAGCTGGAAAATCAGATCACTTCATAAATACATACCTGGAGTAAACAAACTGTTAAGATCTCGTATGACGGCTCTGAAGGAAGGCCTGAAATCTGGTTCGTAATCCATACAGTTATTTATAAGGTTTGCTAATTCTGCCCACTTTGGTGCAGGAAGCTGGTGCCTATCTTCATAAAATTGCAGCTTCTATAATTAAAGAACCACAAACTGGGAATAAATTGTGTAATGCCACACCAACCTTCTTTTTAAAATTAGATGGGCTAAACAATATCAAATCATGTGAAAGTAATATGAAGATTCAGGGATAAAGTTATTCTAAGTTAGTCTATATAAACTTACTCTTTGAGAATCCAGAGCACTTAAGGGTTTATCTCCTCCACTGCAGATTTCCCACAAAGTGGTACCAAAACTCCATTTGTCTGTTGCCAAATTTAAATTTTTAGGATTTTCAATGCATTCAGGTGGTACCCATGGTATTCTCTCCTGAAGAACTTTTAAATGATTTGAACAGACTAGGGTTAAATAATTCGCAAGTAAACCAATCTTTTATATGTAAATAGCTTTAAAGTTCATTTGAATAATCAGGTCTATTTATTTTGGAGGAGGTAGATATGCACGTGCACATGACTGCATAAACTTAAGAGCCAGAAGGGACCTTCGAGACCATCTAATTCAACATTTCATCTTTAACAGTGACAACATGGAGACACATGATTGAGTAATCTGCCCAAAGGCACACAGTTTGTTAGCAGAAGAGACAGAACTAGAATCCTGTACAGTGAATTCTGAATCAGTTAATCTTCTTTCCATTAAACCATAGTGTCTCAATTGGCATATCACTTTCTCAACCTCCTTCCATTACATTAGTTTTACCTTACAAAAAAAAATTTTTTTTTGAGACAGGGTGTCACTCTGTCACCCAGGCTGGAGTGCAGTGGCATGATGGCAGCTCACTATGCTTTGACCTGTTGGTCCTAAGCTATCCACCAGCCTCAGCCTCCCAAAGTGTTGAGATTACAGGCATGAGCCACTGCACTAGATAGTCAAAATTTTTTTTCTATCTATCCTAAAATTGCCCCTTGATACTTTTTGGTATTTCTTTACAATGCGTAAGTAGTAAAGGTAATGTTACATCATTCAGGATGTCCTAATGATTTAATAGCCATGGCAATTCTCACTTGCAGATTTAAAAAAACAAAACAAATAACAACAACAACAAAAGGACCAACAGGCATTTATGGCGGATGGATGGCTAAATTGCACCAACATATTCTAGGTATGGGATTGATACGAGTGGGCTCTGCTCAAATCATGGAATTTCCCAAATAAAGTTTCTGTGGTCTTTGATTCCACCAGAAAAACAGTATTCAAGAAAGGAGGAAGCAATATAACTCTACTTTCTGGTATTCTGACATAGACAGACAGACAGATAAATACATTGATTGACAGATAAATACCTTCACCATATGAATACACTTTTTCCATCTTCACTTCCCATTCCAAAGGATAAAATTTCCCAGAATACCAGATGTAAGACCCTGTAAGATTTTTCTGCCATACTCCATACTCCTGTACTACTGCCCAATTATCACTGTCTTCACTGTCAGATAAGGCATCAAGTTTAAGTACTATTGACTTAAATAGAACACATCAATGCACAAAAATTGATCAATTTATATCCTAAATTTAGAACATCCAATTAGAGAAATTAGGTAAGTTACCAAAATTCAATTACAATTATCTAGACCCCAAAAAACCCCTCTCAACTGTCTGACTGAAATTTGTATTTTTAACACTGTGTTAAGTAGTAAATATTAACAGATACAAATGAAAGGTTTTTTTTTAAGGTTTTAAAGAGTCACAATTAGCTGGATAATTAAACTAAATAATTTCTTCACAGAGGGTAAAAAACCCCTAAGATCTCAGGCTAGATAAGTTTTTATTTAGTGACTAGAAGAATAGTTAGAAAATTTACTTGTGGCTCAAGGAATATTAGAAAACTTCATATTAAAAATGGATAAAATCCTACTCTTCACACATAATTAGAGATTAAAACTGTTTTCAAAAAATCACCTCACAGTCCATGGTTATATGCTTATAAGTAAGAAAAATACAGACTAAGATTTAACTAACTAAATATAAATTGCTAAAAGTGATAATTTTATTATTAATCAGGAACGTATTAATTAAATGGAGTTCAAGGAAAATTAACAACATGTTCTTTATACCACCGCCAAAGTAAAACTCAGTAACATTGTACGTATTCCTACAGAACTTACTGTCCTTTGGCAAAACTGTAATACTAATGCCAGGGTCACTAAGTTTGATGAAAGGAGGATTTCCGGTCTTCCTGTCTTCTTCTCTGATAAGTAGAATATTTTTGGCACACACATTCCCATGAATAAGGGTCTTTTCTTCCTATTAAACACACATATATTCAAATATCAATCCACAAATATTTCAGCATTTAGTATGTTCAAGTCCTCAAAACAGATTTAAAGAAGAAATATATATAAGATAGTATAATAAATACTAATTTGGAGGCATGCATTGAGATAAAAGGAAATTTATGACTCCTAACTATGCTTCCTTTAAATAACATAATAATCTACACTTGTGATGAAATGAATAAACTAAAACTACCCAGTGACACTTCATGTGAGTTCTAAGGCTGAGATGGTTTGTATTTCTGGATAGAAGCTGACATTAAGAAATATTAATTCAGTTCTGGAGCAGGACACAGATGCACCTTGAGGGGTCTTATCACTGGCAGGCCCTCTAGTATTCTTCTCTGACAACACTGCTTTCTCATGGACATAATGTACAATGGGCCAAAAATACAGCAGATGTTTCTGCATAATTTTTGGTTAAATTTTCTAAATCCAAGAGACACAAAATACAGATTGTCTATTAGTAGTTCTAAGATACTGATGGGATGACAAAACTATTTTTTCAAAAGTCATTTTACATACATAAACATATGCCTCAAGTAACCTCTTTCATCACCTAACGCAGACTATTTTACATGAATTGGCATCCAAGTACAGATTTATTTCTTGTTTACAGGTAAAGATAATTTGTATATTGATTCATAAAACAGTATCTTCTGATAAAAAGGATATACTACTTACTAGAAAATGCATGGCCCATGCCAACTGTTTAGCAACTTCAAGTTTCCATAATATATTTATATAATTTTTATTCTTTTTCAGGTATGTATCTAGTGATCCAAATTTAACAAACTCCTGAACCAGAATATCTGCATTAAAATATAGGTAATAATAATTAGCCTTAATTATAAATATAATTAAATATATGTAATTTAAATCTTTATAAATATATTTATACTTACATTACAGGTAAAGAAAATTAAGCAAAACTCACTACTTTAAAGAACACATAATGGATACACAGCATTATATTTTTGGTTTTTACTTTACTTACAACAGCAAGAGTAGGAGTATAAATTACCTATTATATTACAGGTAACATAAATGTATAATATAATAATATTATACCAGCACACCTCTATATTATTAGTACTGAATTGTGGCTGCTTTTTAAAAATAAATGAAAATTTCTCACTTGATTTCTCTACCACATAACTTTTTAGACATTCAAACCTGCCTAAACTTCTTGTACACACAAAAATTACTAACAATGTCTATAGTATTTTAGACGTAAAGGAGAATTTGAGTTCTAGCTCTATTTGTTCTTTTAATTTATTCTGCAGAAATACAAAAATGTTTTGTAATGCTTTATTTTTAAAACTTTAAAAAAATAAAATAAAACATATTTTGCCAGAGAAACAAGTATTGGCTTCCAAAAACAATCCTGGATTCCTTTGTGGTCCACAGGAGCCTCTCAGATACCTCCATATAACAGGTTCCAAACCACTGCTTTTGAAAAGACTATCAATTTTCAAAGACATGAAAAAATGATAAACAAGTGTAGATGTATATTTACTCTGTATTACTAGTGAAAAATGGGTAATTATATAAACAGTTTTCTTGAATGTAAACTTTGGCAGGCACTAAAACACAAGCATACCTCGAAGATATTGCCAGTTTGGTTTTAGACTACCCTAATAAAGCAAATATCACATTAAAGCAACTCATGAATTTCTTGGCATGCCAATACATATGAAACTTATATTTACACTATAAGGAAGTCTCTTTAGTGTGCAACACCATTATATCTTTAAAAAAAAAATCAATGAAATATATAAATATATATATAAATATATATATTTATATATAATATATATTAACATATATAAATATAATATAAATATATAAATATATATAATATATATAATATATAAATATCTATAAATATATATGATATATATATCTATAAATAGATATATACCTATAATATATATAAAAAATTTTTTTTAAAGCATGCCTTCCTCACTAAGCTTAATCATTTCTAGCTTTCGATTTAAAGTGAGAGACCAGTGAATCTTCCTTTCACTTGAACATTTAAAGACCACTGTAGGATTATTCAATGGCTTAATTTCAATATTGTTGTCTCGGGAAATAGGAAGGCCTCAGGAGAGGGAGAGACACAAAGGACTGGCTAATTGATGGAGGCGCCAGAGCACACACTGCATTTATCTATTAAGTTTGCCTTCTTACATTCGCTTTGTTTGGGACACCTCAAAATAATTACAATACTAACAATAAAGATTACTGATCATAGATCACCTTAACATATAGTTTTTTAAAAGTTTGAAATGTTGCCAGAATTACCAAATTCTGGCAGAGACATGAAATGTGCACATGCTGTTGGAAAAATGTTGCCAACAGACGTGCTAGACAGTGGGTTCCCATACACTTTCAATATGTAAAAAATACAATAAGAAGAACAATAAAGTGCAATAAAATGAGGCATGCCTGTATACTATTAAAGCATGGGGTACAATTTCTATCTTTGGTAGTTTCTATGAACGATCTAAATGTAGCCAAAAATATATCCAGTATCATATCAACATAGTCATTTCATTCAGCTCTATTAAAAATTATATGCTTTGTCTTCATAATTCCAGGTAAGTTTGTACTGAAAAGGCCAGTTATTCCAATGTTATGTTGAACCTGCCATAATCTCTTTTGCTATCATGAACACAAAATGTTAGAGACTTTTTTTTTACTATAATACTCTATTGTTTGGGCATTGTAACCTTCTACTTTTAACTTCCTTCATTGGTTTCCTTTTTCACAAGATATAACTGAACAGTTCTGCGGTGTTTTCAGTTTCAAAAATATTTAACTCCTGTTAAATTATGGTTTACACTGATAACTAGCTGTGATCCTGAAACTGAATTTTCTATATAAACAAAAATAGATGCTCTGAGAAAGGCATAAGAAAGCTTGTAGTTTTACTTACTCTCCTCTCCACAGACACATACTCCATAATTTAAAACCAAGTGCTTGTGAGAAAGCTGGCTCATCATGCTTGCTGCTTCAAAGAAAGACTAAGGAAAAGAAAAAAAGTGCAAAGAATTATTGTTTGTTGTCCACAAGTATTCATAGTTCAGAAAATTTTCTCTGCCATAATAAAGATGAACTTTCTCCTACTCTCAGTATAACTATAAGTAAGCATAAATGTGCTTTGGTCCCCTTACATGGACCTGCAACTGCCATCAACCTTCTGAAGAAACCCCCAAGTTATCCTGGAATATAGAAATCAAAGTGAGAGACGAGAGTGGTACAGGAACCATGAATGATGCCAGTCAAACAGGCTTGACCCATAACATCTGAAATAGAGGACAGATGTACATACAACTAGAAGTAGATATTAGAGATAGAGGGAACTGAGGTAGATGGATGTAGCCTTTAAATAATAATTCTAAAGAATTAAGAATGCGCAGATAAAATATCATGACATCTGTGTCAGGATACTAGCATAGTTTTAACTTCACTTTAATTCAACTAAACTTTGACTAGAACCCCTGGGTATGATCAGTGAATCACGATTATTAATACTGTGGTGTTCTGGATTAGAACACCTCTTTGGCTTGAATTTTTCACATAATCTTCCACTAACACCCTTAAGATATTCTAACTATCATATCTTGCTATGTTCAGAGCTCTGGCAACTGCCCACGTGGTCTGCCTGCTAGCATCTCTGAATGATGCCCAGAGACATCCAGATTCACTAAGAATGTTCCTTAGTACAGTGCCTTTCACACTTTTTTTTTTTACATAAATGAAATTATAGAAGAACCTCTGTGTAAACCATAAAGCTCTGCGGAGCCAAGTTTGAAAATCATGGCCACAGTACATGCATAAATGTAATAACACTCCAAACATAATTTGTTTGGAATTAAGTTATTATTTTATTGTACTTTAGGTTCTGGGGTACGTGTGCAGATCATGCAGGGTTGCTGCATAGGTGCATACATAACCAGGTGGTTTGCTGCCTCCATTCCCCCTTCATCTATATCCAGCATTTTTCCCCACGTTATCATTTTTTAAACAATTCCATCATTTTAAAACCCTGTAATTCTGTAGCCCAAGAATATATCCTCAGAAAAGTCCTTGACATATTTAAAAATTATAATTTTGAAAAGCTACACACAAGTACATTGTATACATATGAGAGCACATCTTTAAATAGCGTAAAATACATGAATTACACAAAGAACATACACACCTCTGAATAGTTTCTATGTGCTTTATCCAGAACTTTTAAAAGAACTTCTGTTTCATGCAGTTGGCCATAGTCTCCTACTTCTCTTCGTATGCCTTTAAAAATCTTTGTAAAAGTGCCTTGGCCAAGGCTCTCATTCTTCAAGAGAAAATGATAAAAGAATGAGGAAAGATGGAGAAAGAGGTTGGAACAAGAAAATATGTTCAATGAGGAAGAATTTTTTTTAATCCATAGCCAAGTATTTCCCTTACAATCTAAACCCAGATTTGAGACTCCAAATTAATTCTTATTCTGCTTCCTTAAATAGTAATAAGAGACAGAAAACAAGGATTGATGAATTAAGTGTATTTTGGCTCTACTCGGTTTTGAAATTTCCTGAATGGGCTATAATTGTCACTTTTAAAAAATAGAGTCAGTGTTTACCTGCATTTGCTTACATGAGACTCATTTGTTTGCCTTTACTACTAGTGCAATAGAGTGTGGTCTACAGAGGCAGAATATCTGACTTTTTCTTATTATCACTTACTAGTTGTATGACCTTGTACAGGCTGTTTTATCTCTGTGCTACAGCTGTCTTGGTTTCTTCATGTGAAAAATGAAAATAGTAACTATTTTTCCCATAAGATTGTTATGAACAGTAAGTGAATAAATACATAAAAATACTTAGTACAGTCATGACACATAGTAAATGTGCATTAAGTATTAGCTATTACCACTAGTACTAGTATTTCTTGCATATCTTTATAAAGTAATTGTTGAAAGCCTGCACTCTGAAGTAAGGCTGCCTTTGTTCAAATCCAGGCTCTACTATTTATTAGTTTTTTAATATTAGTCAAGTTACCTGGCCACTCTGTTTCCTGTTACTCACATGAGGATTCTTGTCTTTACCATTCTGGCTAATTCTATTGTTTCCTTTTAGAGCTCAGGTATCAGCTGGTCTTTGTTATAATGCTTTCCATGTCCCTTAATCCTCTTTCCTATGTTCCATTTCTTTCTAACTGCTGCATTCTTAATAATTTCTTCAGATCTATCTTGCAATTCACTAATTCTTGCTTCAGCTATAAGTAATTTCCTTTTCAACCTGTATATTGTTTTAATGTCAATGAGCATATTTATAATTTCTATGCTTTTTTTTCCTGAAATCTTTTTTGTTTGTTAATACAATGTCTTCTTATTTCTCCATGTTTTCAATTCCTTTCCTATCTTTAAACATACATATGTATTTTATAGTCTGTATCTGAAAATTCTGTGACAGGAAGTTCCTGGAGTTCTAATTTTGATGTTTGTTGGTCTGCTGACTCTTATTTAATCCTGCATTACTTCTTTGTATGTTTCTAAATTTTCTATTAAAAGCTCATGTTTGGAATGGTTTTATCTGTGGAAATCATGGGTTGCCTAGGTTAAGAGTACATGGTTCCAAAAAGATTTTTTATTTGTTTCTTCCAAGAACCACATAATATTAGGAGAGTACCACTTTTAATGTAGGGTTTCTCAGTCTATGTAGGTAGTGTAATGAAGCCCAAATTCAAAAGCTTATGATGACAAATTCTTATGAAAGAATCCTTTTCTTCACTAGAAGCCCAATTAAAAATGATGACATTGCTTTTCTTCTCTGCTTGCCCGTGGGTGAATTTTTCACATTGTATATATTGTTTTACTGAGGATGTATTTACTTAATAGTCCTGGTTTTATTCGGGGATAGTCTCACTTTTAACTTTTGGCCTTGCACAAGTCTGAGACGTGGCCCTTTTAAATCTTAACCCCCTTGATAAGTGTGGCTAATCACCAACCCTAACCAGCTGGCAGCCAAATTATCAGATCTTATGTACTACAGTTGACCCTTAAACAACATGGGATTGGGGTGCACAGCTCCATTTATATGTGAATTTTTTTTTTTTCAGTAAATGCAGTGGACCCTCTGTACTGGCAAGGCAGTTCTGCATTTGCAAAGAAACCCAGATGGAAAATACAGTATTTCTGCACTCCAGCCTGGGAGATAGGGCATGTCCCACCTCTAAAAAATAAATAAATAAATTTAGAAAATATTTAGTTATTTTAAAAAAGAAATACAGTGTTCATGGGATGCAAAACCTGCATATATGGAGGGCTAACTTTTCATATCCACAGGTTCCACAGGGCCAAATGGAGGACTTTGGTATCCAAGCGTAATCCTGGAACCAATCTCTCAATGACACTGAGAGATGGCTGGATTTTGTTCTCATTTTTAATCCCTTGAATTCCCCTTTCTTGAGAACTTGAGAGTTAAGATACAAATTTTTGTAGATTTTTAATTTTTAATTTAAGATTTGTGAAGAATCATGTTTAAATTTCCAAAAAGAAATTTTAAATTCCATTCTTAGGATAATTAATTTTACTCACTTCTAACATGAAATTTGTATATTTTTCCTAAGAAAAATATTTAAATCACAACTAAATTTCTATATGTTATAACAAAATAGTTCCAAATGTCACCTGAATATAAATCAAGAAAACAGATGTTGTTTTAAAAGGGCAAAAAAGATAATAATCAGTATCTAATGACTTACAAATATCAAATCTTCATTTCTAATTTTGTGAAACACCATTTGGTTCACGTTATTATGCCTCTGTAATGTTGGTGAGATTGGGACATCAGAAACACCATTCATTCTGAAGACTAGAAGGTTTGATTTATCTGAAAAAATAAAATACATATATATCATGTCAAAATACATTGAAAATAAAAGAGTAAAATGAAATATGTTCTATATATAAGAAATGCTTAACTGCTCATTTTTTATAATAACAAGATTATTTTAAAGGTTAACTCATTGAACTTTGATGTATTATTCTTACTTAATACATTCAAAATTATGATCACTTCCTTAATTAATGTAATTTGAATTTTGATGTATTCCTGCCAGTTATTTCATTAATTCAAAATTAGTCACTTCTTTAACTCATATCATTTTTCAGGAATTTTAGTAACTTTTAATAATAAGGCTCATTATTTCAAGGGATTTCCAACTTTACTATCTTTATTTTAAAAATACAGAAATTGTGGCTCACGCCTGTAATCCCAGCACTTTGGGAGGCCAAGGCGGGTGGATCACGAGGTCAAGAGATTGAGACCATCCTGGCCAACATGGTGAAACCCCATCTCTATTAATAAAATACAAAAATTAGCTGGGCATGGTGGTGCACGCCTGTAGTCCTAGCTACTCAGGAGGCTGAGGCAGAATTGCTTGAATCCGGGAGGTGGAGGTTGCAGTGAGCCAAGATCACGCCACTGCACTCCAGCCTGGCGCCTGGCAACAGAGCGAGACTCTGTCTCCAAAAAAAAAAAAAAAAAATTAAAATCCTCAAAGAATATGAAAATTTGTACTTAACATGAGAATTTAGTAGTGAGGTCTTCCAGCTCAATAAATAAGTGACATTATACCACACAATTATCCTTAAAACCTTATTTTAGAATAATTGAACTTCAAGTCACTTCTAGACCACTGAAACCAAAGTAAACAATCTTATTTGATGATGCTTGTACGAGAGAATAAGATAAAATTGACTTTTAGAGCTGCTTCTTTCATATATCCTTTGAAATCAGTGTACTGAAGATACACTTCACACCACATACACAATCCATGACCAGTAATTTTAAAATAACTAGAAAATTAGTTTACCTTTTGGCTTTGGGGGACAGCATTTAGTAAACTGGAAAATTATATTGTCTGAGCGAACAGTTTCCATCTGGTAACAATTCAAAAGATCTTTAAGACTACTGAAGTTCTTCTTTGTCCCACTGAGGTTGTACTCTTCATTCTCATTTTTTGTAATCAAACAGTGTTTATATTCAATGACATTTTCTCGCTGTAAAAGTTTAATTATAAAGAAAGGGAAGGATAATCACAATGGACATCATAGTGATTATTCTGACAAAAGGCTATCGCAAGAACAAGCAATAGAATAAACATCTGAACCATGAATCCTGATGCAGTGTTGGTATAGTGATAGAAATACTTGGTTCCTCAAAAGGGCAATTCATAATTTCTCAGCCTATCAAAGTGGTTTAAAAGTTGATTTTATGAAAAAGCATGTAAGAAGGCAATGATAATTAATAATAATACCATCCTTAATAGTTTTCCATCATTTGTAAGGTAAAGCCTAAAATGAATGTAGCAATATAGAGCTTTCCGTGAGCTGGTTTCTGCCTCCATCTCCAATCTCAGCTCCTGCCACTGCCAACATACATACCACCTATTTTCCAGCCATATTAAATGACTTAAATCATTTCAAGAAACTGCTGTGCTGCTTCATGCCTTGATAACTCTTCATGCTCTCTCTCTACCTAAGAATGTATACCCACTTTTTCTGAGCAATAAACCTTTATTCAATCATCAAAACTCAGTTCAAGTACCACTTTTTCTATGAGGTCCTCTCTAATGCTCACCTTATTGCACAAGCAAAGGTGAACATCCAGCCATTTCACTGCACCACCATTGTATTTATATAATTATCTTTAACAGGACATTCTTAATATTTTGCAGTTTTACAAGATTTGTCTTATGTACTATATTATGAACTTGTTCATCTATTTTTAAGGTGCATTTTATAAACACATTCATTCTACTTAGAAACATTTCTATAAAATCTACCATTACCTCAGGGTCAATCAAGTCCTTCCTATGCCAAATGACCTTTCTTAATAATTGTAAACCTGTTTGTTACTGTCAGTATTTGCCTATGCTAGACAATTACAATGTTCAGTTTAGAATTTTTTTGTATACTTTAAAATTTTTGTTTGTCCAGTAGTTAAGTTTCTTGAAAGTAGGGCTATAGCATAAACTCTCTAATACATAGCTCTCATTAGCCTTGGCACATACAGTGAACATAAGATATATATATATAGATATTTTGAATTGATACTTGAATATAATGTACTATTATCTGTTACAGTAAGAAGATACTTTGAAATTAGGATAGATTACCAGTTTTACACAAAGGTAAGGTGACTGAGTAACCTACCTTCTGTAATTAATCTACCCTCTATATATGCTAAATATAAGTTCTATTTTATGAAAATTTAAATAACTGAATAATAAAATTCTTACTTTCTCTATTCTTAAAAAGCAAGATAAATTTGCAAGCTGCTATAAAGTTTCTTAGGATTTATACCATGAAATTGCTTCATAAGTGATAGTAAATAATCATAAATGAGATCCAAGATGATCTGTATTAACAGTGGGGTTTCACTGCAGTTTTACCTTCAAAACATACATTGTAGACCAATATTCTTAATATTAGAAAATCACTAGTTAAAAGTACTTTAATGTCTCTGTTTCTTTGTTATTGCCCTGTTTTTTCACTAATTCTGTAACCACTGTTAATAGACAGAAAATTTGCTTCCAATTTATTTTGTTCTACATGGTAAGGTAAAGACTTTCAGTTTTCCAAAAAAAAAAAAAAATCAAGACACTTGAATGAAATACCTTTTAACACACCAGTAACACCAAAACATCAGAAAATAAAATAAATGCAAAATAAAGACATTAAAATTATTTAAAATTTTTATATAAACCCTGGGAATTACATCTTGTTTATTTGTGCAGAATCTCTGAGGTAAATAAAGCATTATTGCACTAGTTATCATATCCAAAGCTATAATTCTGAGTATTAAAAAGGAAATATGGTAAATCAATATGGAGAGGAAATGAAATGAACTAAATAAAGTGTTACCACTAATAAATGTGACATACTAACCTCGACAGCAAAAGTCAGAAAATATTTATTAAAGTCCTTAGGACTGCATCGAAGTACATACAGTCCAGTCTGATTGCCTGCTTTCTTCAGTTTACTGATGGCGAAGTCCATTCTAAAGGTAAAGAAGAAGCAATTTGAATGATAACATAGCAAGCACCATAATATTATGACCAAATGTCATCTTAAAAAAATCAAAAGTCAAATCTAAAACTGTCAGAATTTTCTCCTCTACTTTATATGTTTAGCAATAATCTTTCAATGGAAAAAAATCAAAGTACCAAGCTATTTTGCAGTAAGTTCAAACCACTTCAAGGGGCAATTATATAGCTTTAAAAACCAGTGAAAGGTATTATAAGACAAAATCACAAAGAACAATCTATTCATTTGATTTTTCTGCCTGCTGATTTCAACGTTAGTATTTTTTAAACTATACTCACTCTCAGAAAACTTTATTTAACTATACAGATGATGTATCAGAAAATACTTACATCTCTTCTACCATAGCAGTTACTGACATAAAAATCTGAATGCATGATTTTACTATTTAGTATGATAACAAATTAGAAGACTCATGGCAACTGGCAAAGACTACTGATTTTTAAAATTTGTTATGTTTTCTGAAGCTGCACGCACATCTTGAAAGAAAAGCAGAATATAATCTATACAAAAGCAATAATCATTTTGGTTTCACTTATCACCTTATTTCTAATATACAGACTAATGTTTGCACATAGTAGGTACTCAGTAAATATAAATAAAAGAATGTTTGAATGAATTGATGGATACATGAATAAAGGCAAAGAGTGTTAAAAAATTAAACATGTAAATTACAGACATAATGTTCAAGTGCAACTTTTTCATAGCAACCATATTCATTACTAAATAAATATGAAGCATAGACTAAATCAAGTTTTTATATTACCCAAGATATATTTTCTCAAATATTTAGGGGTAGGTTAAATGCAAGGAACATAATATGCTCACTATCCCAGATTTTCCCTCTACTCATTATTCAAATCTGTTATCAACATAAAGCACATCCTAGCCGAGAGATCATTAAGACTTAAGCCAAGCAGATGTTATGCATGATAGCTGGCTTTACCTAGTATTAAAGTAAGGATCTATAACTGTGTGAGCCAATATGATAGTTACTAGCCACATGTAGCTATTTAAATGTAAAGAAATTAAAATTAAATTAAAATGCAGTTCCATGGTTGCACTAGCCGCATCTCAAATACGAAACAGCCACATGTAGCTACTGGCTACTGTGTTACACAGCACAGATACAGAATATTTTCATCATTGCATGAAGTTCTACATAGCACTAATCAGAAGTGTGGACATAATACACATCTTGTGTTTGCACCTTTCAGTATAAAGAGATGGACTATCCAAAGAAAGAGAATTTTCAAATTTTGCACTGTGACTCCTTTGCAATATTTTAAATTAATAAAACATAAATTGGAGGTCTTTTTTAGTAACACTCAGGAGTGAATTAATCACACACAGGCATGATTAACAAATGTTAAGCTTCTACAAGTTATAAATATTATAGATTGGGATATAGATGGTAAATTATACACTAATTCTAATTACTATGTAATCTGATCGCAAATAGGCTTTTGTTTAAAAAAACTTGTCAAACGAATATTTTTTTCCTGAACGTACATATATCACTCTGTTATATTAACTTTTCTTTGTAAATATATCATTTACTTTTAAGTCTGTATTACTCACGAAATTGGGCCATGACAGTTGCTTTGTGTATTTTCAAGCACCGTTGGAGGTGCTACTTCTTTACAGAGGTAATGATGTGCATCTGCAGTTAATCTATAATATCCATCAATTAATGACACGAAAGACAAAGCTTCCCTTAATGAGCTAAGTTCAATTTCCTAAGCAGAGAAAAGAAAAAGAAACGGCATCTTTCAGAAAGTCAACTGCACGTTAACTATTGAAAATTTTCTTCATTTCATGTTTTTAGAGTAATTCTCCTAAATAAAATTTCTTCTAAATTGTTCACGTGTCTTTTATGGCTCAGTCTGATATTTCTTATGTATGATATTTAACATCCTCCTAAATACAATCATACCTTCCCAGTTATAGTTCACTCTATATCCATCATTCTACTTTACTTTCCAATATCCTTCTTAGACTAACATACTAGTTATCTCAGCTAGAAATCTATTTAATATGATACACAAGTTGGCATTAGAAATGATGACCATTTATTTTTAAATACCAATTTTTTTCTTTTTTTCTTTTTTTTTTTTTTTTTGAGACAGAGTCTTGCTCCATTGCCCAGGCTGCAGTTCACTGGCCTACTCTTGGCACTGCAACTTCCACCTCCCAAACTCAAGCGATCCTCCCACCTCACCCTTATGAGTAGCTAGGATTTACAGGCATGTGCCACCATGCCCAGCTAATTTTTCTATTTTTAGTAAAGACAAGGTTTCCCCATGTTGGCCGGGCTGGTCTCCAACTCCTGACCTCAAGTGATCCACTTAACCTTGGCCTCCCAAAGTGCTGGGACTACAGGTGTGAGCCACCACATCAGCCTTATATACCCTTACATACCAAATATATTCTGCTAAAGTATTGATGCTACAAACTAAAATGTTAGGATATGTAGCTATGCTGTGTTTCCCCCAACCCTGAATCAGAGTCTTGCTCTGTCACCCAGGCTGGAGTGCAGTGGCGTGATCTCGGCTCACTGCAACTTCTGCCTCCCAAGTTAAAACAATTTTTCTGCCTCAGCTGCCCAAGTAGCTGGGATTACAGGCACACACCAAGACGACGTCCAGCTAATTTTTGTATTTTTAGTAGAGACGGGGTTTCACTATGTTGGCCAGTCTGATCTCAAAGTCCTGACCTCATGATCCACGAGGCTTGGACTCCCAAAGTGCTGGGATTACAGACGTGAGCCACCACGCCCTGCCTGATTATATCTTAATATATATGTGAACATATAATCAGTCTAAAATACAGTATGTTACTTAAATGAGAAAATATATATACATATATAAAAATACATTTTTACATACAAAAAGTCAATTATATAAGAAAAAAAGCCCCATTTATAACAAAAAGAATGCAATATCAAGAATTAAGAAAATCATTATTAGAAAAACTTCAAAACACTCTTTTAAGATGAAACTTTTATTTACATATATGGAAGATTAATCATGTTCTTGGTAGGAAAATTCATATCATAAAAATGTAAAAATCCTCTCTAAAGTAATTTTCTAATTTGTCTCAATCACAAGAAAAATACCAACAGATACCAGAGGCTGTACCTACAAAAACAGGGCAAACATGAGATTCAGAAAATCAGATCCCATATAAAAGAGATAAAAAGATAGTTACCAGGATAAGAAAGGAATGACCAAAAATTACAGCTGTACAAAATAATAGCTGTACCTAGAGAGCTTCCAGTCCAGACTATAAAGTAAGATGCTGTGATTGAGGAAGTACTTCTCCAGAAAAGTAAAAATGCTATAATATTTGACAGGTTTGATTATGTGAAATACTGTATTAAGAAGTACACTACAGAGTTCTTGTAGAAAATGAAAATAAAGCTAGATACAAAGGAAAAACCATAAAGCAATAATTAACTCCTGGAAAAAGTTACATAAGAATGAAAATGTGATTACAACATATTTCTTGGCCCAGCAATAAACAAAATTTCATAATCATAAAGGGAACACCAGAATAGGGTCCTAAGCCAAAAATTATAATAATGAGACAAGCATATATATAACATGTTTGAATTATAATAGGTATTTAGTTAACACAACTAGCCCCCAAAAAAAAAAAAAAAACCCAGGTACTATAAAAGATATCCTAAACAAAATTAAAGGACTTGGAGATTACAAACATGTACAACAAAGGATTATACCCAGCACACATTGTTGGAATAAAACCTATAACACAATTAAAAATAAAAAAAACTAGTCAAAAGATATGAAAAGGCAGTTGACAGAAGAATAAATATTAAAGCTGACCTATAAACATATGAGGTATTGCTCAATATCAGGTTCTAATTAAGGAAATGAAATACAACAAGATGGCACTGTTTTACCCATTGATTTGGCAGAAAAATTAAAAGATTGATAACATCCAATGTTGGCAAAGGGTACAAGAAGAGAGGTCTACAGATACATTGGAAACACCATTTGAGAAGTACTTTAATAGCCTCTATCAAAGTTGTAAATATTCACACCCTTCGAACTAGCAGTTCACTAACTGGTATCTCTCCTAGTGATATACAGGCACATTTTGTTTTACTGCACTTCCCCTTATTGCTTTTCCCAGATACGGCATTTTTTTCATATAAATTGAAGATTTCTGACAAACTTAGGTGAAGCAAGCAGAAGTCTATCGGTGCCATTCTTCTAATAGCATATGCTTACTTCCTGTCTGTGTTACATTTTGGTAATTTTCACAAAATTTGAACTTTCTCATTATACCTGTTATAGTGATCTGTGATCAATGACCTTTGACGTAACTATTGTACAGATGTCCCTCAGAATACAAGGGGGATTAGTTACAGGACCCCTGCATATACCAAAATCTGACCATATTCAAGTCCTACAGTCAGTCCTGCAGAACTCACATATATAAAGTGTCAACCCTACGTATATACAGGTTTTGCATCCTGTGACTACTATATTTTCCATCCATGTTTGGCTGAAATAAAAAACTGCAAATAAGTGCACCCACACAGTTCAAACCTGTGATGTCCAAGGGTCAACTGTAATTGTTTTGGGGCACCACATGCTGGGCCTATATAAGATGGTGAACTAAAGTGATAAATTTGTATATGTTCTGACAGCTACATCAGATGGCTATTTCGCTTTCTTTTTCCCTCTCCTCAGGCCTCCCTATTCCCTCAGACACAACAATAATGAAATTAGGCCAATTAATAATCCCACAGTGGCCTGTAAGTATCCAAGTGAAAGGAAGATTTACCAGTCTCTCACTTTAAATCAAAAGCTAGAAATGATTAAGCTTAGTGAAGAAGGCATGTTGAAAGCCAAGGCAGGCTGAAAACTAGGTCTCTTGCACTAAAAAGGCAAGTTATGAATGCAAAGGAAAATTCCTTGAAGGAAACTGATAGTGCTACTCCTGTGACCACAGAAATTACAGGAAAGTCAAACAGCCTTATTGATGATACAGAGAAAGTTTGAGTGGTCTAGATAGATCAAACCAGCCACAACATTCCCTTAAGCCAAAGCCTAATCTAAAGCAAGACCCTAATGCTCTTCAATTCTATGAAGACAGAGAGAGGTGAGGAAGCTGCAGAAGAAAAGTTGGAAGCTACCAGAGGTTGGTTCATGAGATCTAAGAAAAGAAGCCATGTCCACAGCCTAAGTGCAAGATAAAGTGTGGAAGCTACCACAAGTTATCCAGATCTAGCAAAGATCACTGATGAAGATGGTGACACTAACAAGATTTTCAAATGTAAACAAAACAGCCTTCTGTTGGAAGAATATGCCATCTAGGACTTCCTCAGCTAGAGAGAAGTCAGTGCTTGGCTTCAGAGCTTCCAAGGACAGGCTAACTCTCTTGCCAAGGGCTAATGTAATGCCACTGGTGACTTGAAATTCAAACCAGTGCTCATTTACCATTCCAAAAGTCCTAGGGCTCTGCGAATTATACTAAGTCTACCTTGCCTGTGCTCTGTAAATGGAACAAGGCTTGGATGACAGCACATCTGTTGTTTATAGCATGGTTTACTTTTTTTTTTTTTTGAGATGGAGTCTCACCCTGTCACCCAAGCTGAAGTGCAGTGGCATGATCTCAGCTCACTACAACTTCCAACTCCCAGGTTCAAGCAATTCTCCTGCCTCAGCCACCCGAGTAGCTAGGATTACAGACTCGCACCATCATGCCTGGCTAATTTTTTGTGTCTTTAGTAGAGACAGGGTTTCACCATGGTGGCCAGGCTCGTCTGAAACTCCTGACCCCGTGATCCACCTGCCTCGGCCTCCCAAAGTGCTGGGATTACAGGCATGAGCCACCATGCCTGGCCCAGTTTACTATATTAAGCCCATTGTTGAGATCTGCTCAGCAAAAAAAAGAGCTCTGACAGAGATGTAAAAGGATATTCATGTTATTTTCATGCCTGCTGACACAACATTCATTCTGTAGCCCATGGATCAAAAAGCAATTTCAACTTTCAAGTCTTACTATCTAAGAAATACATTCTGTAAGGCTAAGCTGTTTCCTCTGATGGACCTGGGTAAATAGAAAAACTTATGGTAAGGACTCACCATTCTTGATGCCAGGAAGAACACTAGTGATTCATGGAAGAAGGTCAAAGTGTTAACATTATCAGGAATTTAGAAGAAGTTGATTCCAACCCTCATGGATAACTTTGAGGGGTTCAAGACTTCAATGGAGGAAGTCACGAGGATATGGTAGAAATAGCAAGAGAACTAGAATTAGAAGTAGAGCTGAAGATGTGACTGAACTGCTACAATCTCATGATAAAACTTGGACAAATGAGGAGTTGCTTCTTATGCAAGAGCAAAAAATAAAAAAAATGGTTTCTTGAGATGGAACCTAGTCCTCGTGAAGATGCTGTGAATGTTGTTGAAATGACAACAAAGGATTTAGAATAGTTTAGTAGATAAAGCAGTGGCAGGGTTTGAGAGGACTGACTCATTTTGAAAGAAATTCTACTGTGGGTAAAATGCTACCAAACACCATCACATGCTACAGAGACATCTTTCACGAAAGGAAGAGTCTACTGATGCAGTAAATTTTGTTGTTACCTTATTTTAAGAAATTGCTTCAGCCACCCCCAACGTTAACCAACCATCACCCTGATCAGTCAGCAGCCATCAACATCAAAGTAATACCCTCACAAGCAGAAAGATTATAACTCTCTGGAGGCTCAAATTATCTTTAGCATTTTTTAGCAATAAAGTGTTTTAACTTAATTTTTAAGATATAATGCTGTTGCACACTTAATAGACTCCATTATAATGTAACGTAACTTTTCTATGTACTGAGAAACCAAAAAATTTGTGTGACTCACTTCATTGCAATATTTGCTTTATTGCAATGGTCTGGAACTGAAGTAGCAATATCTCTGATGTATGCCTATATACATTTTACAAATATCCTGCAAAAGACATATACCCAGGATCTATAAAGACTCTACTACTGTCACCGGCACTTTGTAAGAAGGATATTCAGAAAAACAATAAGTAAAAAAGTATTCAACATCGTTACCAGAACAATGAAAATGAAAACTACAATGAGCTACCAGTACACATCCACCACACACACTAAGCCATTTTTAGACTGACAAGAGTTAATGAGGATATGAGACAACTGTAATTTTCATACATTATTGAAGGAAGAGTGAACTGACAGAACTACAAAAAATTGTTTGGCAGTATACTAAAGCTATCACTATGACTCAATAATCCCATGCCTAGGTATGTATGTATGTATGTATGTATGTGTGTGTGTGTGTGTATATGTATATATATATATATGTGTGTGTGTGTGTGTGTGTGTGTGTGTGTATATATATATATATAAATAATTGAGTGCGTAAGTCCACCAAAAATATGTAATAAAGAATGTTCATAATTTTATCCCTAAAAACCCTGA
Organism: Cacajao melanocephalus; assembly: GCA_963573385.1. NCBI lineage: Eukaryota > Metazoa > Chordata > Mammalia > Primates > Pitheciidae > Cacajao > Cacajao melanocephalus. Next base: position 55,393 of record CAUYLG010050363.1, read on the forward strand.
ACTGAAAATAACGCAAACAGAATAAATTAAAAATCTGATATATAATGAAACAATTCAGTACTACCCAGCAATAAAAAGGAATGAACTGGCCGGGCACACTGGCTCACGCCTGTAATCCCAGCACTTTGGGAGGCTAAGACAGGTGGATCTCAAGGTCAGGAGATAGATTGAGACCATCCTGGCCAGCACGGTGAAACCCCATCTCTACTAAAAATACAAAAATTAGCTGGGTGTAGTGGCGTACACCTGTAACCCCAGCTACTCGGGAGGCTGAGGCAGGAGGATACACTTTAATCTGGTAGGTGCAGATTGCAGTGAGGCGAGATCACACACTGCATTCCAACCTGGCAATAGAGCAAGACTGTCTTAAAAAAAAAAAAAAAAATGAACTGACACATATAACAACGTAAATGAATCTTCAAACATTATCCTAAGTAAAAGAATCTAGATTTTAAAAGAATACATACAGTATTATTCCATTTATACAACCTTTATTAATAGATTAACTGAGGGGTGGAGGTGAATAACAGGAAAGATACATGTGGAAACCTTCTAGAAGTAAGAGAAGTATTCTATTTTGTGAGGTAGGTGTGGCTACACAGATGTACAAATATGTAAAAATTCACTGAGCTATACACATAAGATTAGTATGCTTTACTGTGCTCATGTTGTATCTCAACAAAAAAAGTAAAAAGAAAGAAAAACAGGCAACAAAAGTTGAGCTAGTTAAAACTTCTGTGCATCAAAGGACACAAGCAACAATAGAGAAAATGCAATCTATGGAATGGGGGAAATATCTGCAAATCATATATTTGAAAAGGGATTAATATCACGAATACACAAAAAATTTCTATAATTCAGCAAAAAAAAACTGATTAAAAAAATGAACTAAGGACTTGAATATATGTATTTCTCCAAAGAAGATATGTAAATGGCAATACATATATGAAAAGATGCTCAGCAACACTAATCATTAGGGAAATGTGAATCAAAATCACAATGAGATACCACTTCATACCCATCAGAAGGCTACTATCTATCAGAAAACAGAAAATAATAAGTTTTGGTGAGCATGTAGAGAATGCACTCCTGGTAGGAATGTAAAATAGTGTAGCTGCTACAGAAAACAGCAGGGTGGGTCCCTGAAAAATTACAAGTAGAATTACCATGTGATCCAGCAATTCTACTTCTAGGTATGACATAGTTTGGCTCTGCATCCCCACCCAAATCTCACCTTGAATTTTCATCCCCACATGTAGAGGGAAGGACATGATGGGAGATGACTGAATCATGGGGGTGGTTTCCCCCATGCTGTTCTCATGATAGTGAGGGAGTTCTCATGAGATCTGATGGTTTAAAAGTGGCACTTTCGCCTGCGCACTCTCTCTTCTGCTGCCTTGTAAGACATGCCTTTCTTCCCCTTCACCTTCTGCCATTGTAAGTTTCCTGAGGCCTCCCAACCATGCAGAACTGTAAGTCAATTAAACGCCCTTTTTAAATAAATTATCCAGTCTCTGGTAGTATCTTTACAGCAGTGTGAGAATGGACTAATAGAAGGTATATATCCAAAGGAATTGAAAGCAGAGTCTTGAAGAGATATTTGTACATCCATGTTCACAGCAGCATTACTCACAATAGTAAAAAAGTTAAAAAGCGACCTGAATATTAATTGATGGATAAATGAATAAATAAATGTGAGATATACACAACAGAATACATGTATATATTAAAAACAAGGGAAATTCTGATACATGCTATAATACAAATGAACCTTGAGTACATTATGCTAAGTGAAACAAGCCTGTCATAAAAAGATAGTATTGTTTGAGTCCACTTATATGAGGTTATTTAGAGTAGTCAAATTCATAGAATAAGAAAGTAGAATGGTGTTTGCAAGGAGTGGGAAGAGAGGGAAATGGTGAGTTGTTATTTAATGGGTGTGGACTTCAATTTTGCAAAATAAAAGAGTTCTGGAAATTGGATGCACAACAATGTGAATATACTTAACACTACTAAGCTGTACACTTAAAAATGAGTAAGATGCTAAATTTTATATTATATATATTTTATATTTTACCAAAATTATAAAAAGAAATAAACACCAGAATGAAGTGGAAAATGATAGTTAAAAACAAAATGTTACTAACACAGAATTGACTGTGAAAATGCAATAGTAAGCAAAAATTACTCTCCTATATCCATACATAATTTGATGAGGAAAATATACAGAGAAAAAGTTGCTAATCTTAATAAACAGAAAAAGCTAACATATCATGAATAAAATTCAGCAAGAAACATGATGTATCAATATAAATAAAATGATCCAAGAATTACTGAAAAACATAAAATAATACTTGGGTACAAGGAAAAATACAGTGTATCCCTAAAACAGAAAACTTAACATGAGAAAGAAATGTCCATTCTTCTCTATTTGTTACATAATTCCAACAAAATGTCAGTATAATATTTTTAAGGAGCCTTATGAATAGTCAGCAAAGAAGGTAGTGTCACACTTAAGGGCTTAGGTTTTCAAATCATGCATTTGAATTTAAATAGCCCTACCACTTGACCAACACTGTGCCCTTGGAAAGTTACTTAACTTCTCTGTATTGCAGACTTAAAAATTAAGCCAAGTCCAAATACAATCCCATAGAGAAGTTCATTAGATTACCACAGGATGTTCACATTAGGATCAGTAAACTATCCCAGAAACATTTATTATAGATCTACAATGGGGTTGATAATTACTAATCATCCTTTCATGTATCCATAAAATATTTAGGAAGCTTTTTCTAAACTAGGCCCTGAGCACTGTGCAAGGTATAGGGGGTACAAACATAAAAATATGATCCTTCGAGAGGCTCACAGTCTACTAAGCAGTAGGTACACTATCATATTTTTATCTAAGAACAGAAAACTAGGCTGAATAAAATGAGTTGCAAGTTAGTTATAATTTTGGTAATATAACCCTGGAACAGTCAGACAGGTAAGCCATATATAAACTTAAGATAAACAGACAAATAACAATGTGATTAGTTCAAGCCAGAAAGGGTCAAGAAGCAGCTGAGTTAAAAAGAAGACAGAGCCAGATAAATAAGAAACTTAAGAGAAAAGTATAAAATAATTCATTTCTTCCTTTTACATTAAAGTAAATTAGATTCCTGAAGCTATTTAAAGAAAGAGAAAGGGTTAATCTTTTAGAATCAACCATGTCTTACAGCTTGGGTGGGGCTGACCTGGGATTGATTTACATTTTGTTATATAAATTCCAGACAGTATTGTTTTACTTTTCTCCTTTAATTAAGCAGTATAACTGGCACACACACATCCCTGTTGATAAAATATTTTAGTCAGGGGTGAGCGTTACATCAGGGAACTAGTATAATCTAGAGATGGGGGAAAAGTAACTGGTGCTTTGCTAATCATAAATATGAGTTTAAAAAGTACTGTATAGTACAAGAAACTCTGTAGGAAAATGGTGATAGTAATACAAAAAGCTAGATGTTATCAAAAAGTTTACTGAACGGATGTTTATGTTTAGAGTTATATTTAACTACAATCAAAATTCCTATAAGAAAATAATTTTGGTACTAAGATTCTAAAATACATGTTTCTGAGAACTGTAAAATGAAACCATTATTCAATCATAAAAAGCAAACTTACCAGATTTTTACCATCTTGCTTATGGATAGTCACAACTCTGCTTTCATTTGAACCCTCTTGGTTTGCTTGCTTAATACTGACATCAATAATATTAGGAAAATCACAATACAACTGTAAATCCTATAATTAAAAGCAGGTAGAATTTATGGAGCCATTTTAAAACAATACTTATGAAGAAGACAACATTCTTCCAAATTATTTAAAATAAAAAAAGTATTGATAACAATAGATAAGCATTAAATGTGATTTCCTCTCTCAATCTAACCCTAAGACTATGCTGCATCTTGCTTGACTTAAACATGAGAGCATTAAATGATGCCAAGAATCTAAAATGTGCTATGGCACTCTTCAATTCAATTAACATTAGTAGAAACCACTGCCAGAATTGGAAATGTGACTACCAAAGATGAAAAGTAAAAAAAGAAATCTCTCTAAATCTCTAGTAACAATCTATGAACAACACAGATATTAACAAACTTAAAACTTGCAATGCAAACCTTAAAAAATTAAATTATTTAATAGGTGTACATCATAAAATCAATTAATATTAATATTTTCTAGATAATGAATTTTATAATGATGCCTTCAGTTACCACTAATAGTGAAAGAAAGGCAAAAGACCTTTAAAATAACTTTCAGAATTTGATACCTTTCTGAAACTATAATATAGCCACTGCTAATTATTTTGTACTAAAAAATTAAATGAAAAAAACATTTAAGAATAGTCAGCAAAAGAAATATATGACCTTGATGGCTTTACACTATTAAAAACTTTCACTTCTATCAAATGGGAGAAGTGCAAGACCATGTTGCAAATGATTAAAATTACTTTGTTTTTATTTCCATTCTACTTAAAATAAAAAATGAGAACATATCATTAAGGATTACCTGTTCTGTCAGTGTCTCACTTTCTTTATGTTTCCCTCTTGACCACTGAATTCCACCGTTTCCAGTTATTATAATGGTTGCAAAAATCTCCTCACCTGAAGGACCACTTCCAGGTTCTTTTACTTCAAATTTCTCTGTGTAGAAGGCAGACTGCAGAGTTTCCAGATTTATAAGATACTTAAGTTTCAAGTTTCTGGCAGTGGCTTTGCATTGGCTGAACTGCTGAATAAATCTGCGAAATCTGTACCTTATTCGCTTCCTTGTCAAAATGTGATAGTCTTGGATCTTTGCTCGAATACATTTTGGTAAGAATGTCTTGTAGCTATGGATAAAGAGCACATACAGGAAAAACAAAACAAAAATTGGAAGATAAATCTAAAAGTTGAAAGAGAAGTTACCACCTTTTTCCATGATTAAGTAGGCATTATAACACAGTGGTCAAGTGGAGTAAGCTCACATAACCTCCATCCACAAAGTATAAAACTTTAAGATTTTATTTGATGATATAAATATATCCACACATTCTCTTTAAGTTATCATCAATGTTTACAATAGAAGATGTTAGTCTTCTTCCCCTAGTGAATCCTCAGTCTAGTCAATAACAGAGTCTCTAAAAAGTCATTTTCTCTACTTCATATACCAGAGCTAATGGTTTATAAGATAATAGTTTTAGCACATATTGCGCTGTGCTGCAAATATTTCCTATGATGTTGTACTCCCAAATATACCTGAATTTTGGAAATTGTTACATTTTGTTGGAAGCTATTTTCATTATGCAAACATACTTATATATATATATATATATATATATTTTTTTTGTTAAGCCAGCTTCAACTCCTAATAATTCCTTTTTGATCAAAACAATTCCATTTAGAAATGTTCTGACTTTTCTGTACATTCATCTCTATGTACAATATTCTAAAGAAGGTAGATAATTTATTTCTCTGCTTCTAAATAACATATTACTTCTAAAGTACAATTAAATGATTTTTGATGTGTTAATATATGCTAATCTTTCTTCTAATCACCCATCTCCTATCTAGTTACTCATTCTACAAGGCTCAGCTCCAGCATCATCAAATCCAGGAAACCTTTCTGGACCTCATTCTATGACATATTAGATGTGGAATCCATAGACACAAAGGGCTTGCTAAATTAATGTTTTTCCCATCTAAAATGTAAAATCTCTTAATCCCACATTTCCCTCTAGCCACAGCCTATCTGGCCTCTTTTTGAAAAAATGTACATAACCATTTCCATTTTCTTGCTTTCCATCTATCCCTCAACTCATTCCAATGTGGCTTCTGTTCCATCATTTCAAGAGAAACTGCTCTTGCTAAAACCAAGAAAGATACCCATGTTGCTAAGACCATATTTCCACATGGCACAAGAAACAAAAGAAAAATTGGGCAAATTAGACTACTTCAAAATTAAAACTTTTGTGCTACAAATGATACCTTCAGGAAAGTAAAATAACAATACGCAGAATGGGAGGAAATACTTGCAAATCATAAATATGATTGTATGTGGAGATTTGTATCCAGAATATAAAAAGAATTTTTTAAACTCAACAAGACAAATAACCCAATTAAAAATGAGCAATGAATTCAAATAGACACTTCTCTAAAGAAGACATACAGATAGCCAGAAGTACATGAGAAGATACTAAACATCAGTAGTCATTAGAGAAATGAACATCAAAACTAGAATGAGAAGGCACTTTCACCTACTAGGAGGGATAAAATAAAGACAGAAACAAGTGCTGAAAAAGTTGGAACTCTTCATGCACTGCTAGTGGGAATGTAAAGTGGCACAGCTACTTTTGAAACAACAAGCAGTTCCTCAGAAAGTTAAACAGAGTTGACCATATGATCCAGGAATTCTACTCTTAAATATATGTGTAAGAAAAATGAAAAAACACATCCACAAAATTATTCATATACAACTGTTCATAGCCGCATTAGTCACAATAGCCAAAACATGGAAGCAACCCACATTTTCATCAAGTGAAAAACAAATAAGCAAAATGTAGTATATCCATATAATGCAATATGATTCAGCAATAAAAAGAAATGGAAGTACTGATACATTCTACAACATGGATGAACCTTGGAAACATCATACTAAGTGAAAGAAGCCAGACAAAAAAATGCCGCACCACATTTTGCATGATTCTATTTATACAAAATGTTTGAGACAGGAAAATCCACACAAACAGAAAGATTAGTGGTTTCCAGAGGCTGGGAGAAAGTGGGATGAGGACTGAATGCTAATGGGCATGGGATTGCTTTCAGAAAGGATGAAAATGTCCTAAAATTAGATTGCCATCATCTTAATACAACCCTGTGAATATACCACAAAGTATTAAATTGTACACTTTACATGGATGAGATTTATGATTTATAAATTATATCTCAATAAATTCTTAAAATATCATGGAATCTTAAATGAACATTTAATATCTATACTATTTTTAAAGTAAAGCAGTAAAAAAGAAATATGCAGCATTTTGCACATGTGTTTATATCCTGGCTAACTGCATAAGTTAAAAGAATCAGATAAATAGAGTTACTCAATAGTCATTAGGTTTAAGACACTAGACTAAATAATGTAGGGAGAAGTGTTATAGATGACATGATTCTTGACCTGGAAAAAACTACAATCTACATAGAAAGACTGTGCCGGAGAGAGAGATCCAAGATGGCCGATTAACAACAGCTCAGGATTGTAGCTCCCAGTGAAAGCGCAGAGAGTGAGTGGACGCCACACTTTCAGACGAATTTTTGTTGCCCACAGACTGCGAGATTCCCGGCAGAGGAGCCACACGGGTCGCCAGTGCGACTTTTTTGGCCGGCGTGACTGTTTTGCCGGCGCCCCGGCACGGCACTTATCAGCGCAGAGTATACGGGATGGGGTGCCCTTTGAGTCCGGCTCGGCTGGTCCCATCCCCACAAGGAGAACAGCAATTGGAAGCGCTGAGGACTGAGAGATTCACAGTAAGCACAGCTGAACAGGGAAGGTCCAGCTGTGCGGGGAAGGGGCGTCCGCCAAAGGAAAACTAAGAAACAGAAAAAACTTCATCACCAGGCGGAGAGATCCAAGATGGCCGATTAACAACAGCTCAGGACTGTAGCTCCCAGTGAAAGCACAGAGAGCGAGTGGATGCCGCAATTTCAGACGAATTTCTGTGGCCCACAAACTGGGAGATTCCTGGTGGAGGAGCCACACGTGTCGCCAGCATGACTCTTTTGGCCGGGAGCAGCTGTTTTGCCGGCGCCCTGGCGTGGCGCAGCGCTTCTCAGTGCGGAGTATACGCAACTGGGTGCCCTTTGAGTCGGGCTTAGCTGGTCCCATCCCCACAAGGAGAACAGCAATTGGAAGCGCTGAGGACCGAGAGTTTCACAGTAAGCACAGCTGAACCCGAGAAGACCAAGCTCTGTGGGGAAGGGGCGTCTGCCAAAGGAAAACTACGAAACAGAAAAAACTTCATCACCAACAAGCCGGACGTTCACTCAGACCCAATCTGAAAGTCAGCAATTACAAAGATGACAGGTGTATAAATCCACAAAAATGGGAAGAAACCAGTGCAAAAAGGCTGAGAACACCCGAAATCAGAATGCCTCTCCTCCTACAGGGGAT
>CAUYLG010050364.1:0-27601 GCA_963573385.1 Cacajao melanocephalus
CTCCTCAGCAAATGCAAAAGAATGGAAACCATAACAAACAGTCTCTCAGACCACAGTGCAATCAAATTACAACTCAGGATTAAGAAACTCACGACCACCCAACTACATGGAAACTGAACAACTTGTCCCTAAATGACAACTGGATAAATAATGAATGAAGGCAGAAATAAAAATGTTCTTTGAAATCAGTGAGAATGAAGACACAATATACCAGAATCTCTAGAACACATTTAAAGCAATGTGTAGAGGGAAATTTATAGCACTAGATCTGAAATCGACACCCTAATGTCACAGTTGAAAGAACTAGGGTCAGGGTCATCAATATCCCTGTCTTCTGTGTCCATCTTTTTTTTTTTTGGGATAGAGTATTGCTGTCACTCAAGCTGGAGGGCAGTGACGTGATCTCCACTCACTGCAACCTCTACCTCCCAGGTTCAAGCGATTCTGAAATGACCTTGGGCAAGACTAGGTGCTGTGCTGGTCTTAGAAGCTATGTGCTCAGTGTGCAACCCAGTGTGACACCAGCTGCAGCAGTCATGGGAGTGCCTGCACCACCCCTCCCCCACCTCCAGGCAATGCAGCATGGTGAGAGGAGACTCCTGCTACTTGCAGAACATTGAGGTAAGAGCACAGGGGACTTTGCCTTGGAACCTAGTTTAGCCTTGCCACAGTAACACACAGCACCGACAGAAGCCCATGATTCCAGGCCTCTGCTCCTGGACAGCGCTTGTAGACCCACCCCAGGACAGAAGGAAATCCACTTCCCTAGCAAGATGAACCAAAGTTCTGGCCAGCTTCATCACCAGCTCTTTAAAGTGGCATTGAGCCTTAAATAAACATCAGTGGCAGTTAGGCAGTGGAAGCTGTGGGCCTTGGGCAATTCCTGGTACTGCACTTATCCAGAAAACCATGGGCTTCGGGTGCAACCCAGTACAGTGCTAGCTATGGCAACCACAGGAGTGCTCATGTCACTCCTCCCCCAAATCCAGGCAGGTGAGCACAGAGAGAAATTCCTCCCATGTCAGGAAAAGGGAGGAAAGTAAGTGAAGAACTTTACTTGGGAACCCAGGGATTTCTCCCTTTCCATTTTCAAGTCCACTGGGGCCGAGTATCTAGAAGTCTGCAAGAGTTGTCATGTACCTGAGCATAGAGTGCTCTACAGTGCTGCAAATGCTGCAGTGACCACAGGAACCACAGACCAAAGATTCCCCTTTGAACTTGTGGAAGGCCCTCTGAAGGAGGACAGAGGCAAACAAGGCCAGGCTGAAGACTGGAATAAATATCTAATATTTCAATGCCCAGACATCAATGAACATCAATAAGCATCAAGAACATTTAGGAACCTCACCAAAGGGACTAAATGACAGTGACCAATCATGGAGTGATGGAGATTTGTGACTTCTCGTACAAAAAATTTTAGGTACCTAATTTGAGTAAGCTCCACAAACTTCAAGAAAACAGTGATGCAATTCAGAAATTTAACAGATTAAAATAATTTCTTAAAAAATCAAACAGAATTCCTGGGGCTGAAAAATACAAGTGGTAAACTGAAAATGCATCAGAGTGTCTCAAGAGCACAACTGATCAAGCAGAAGAATTATTAGTGAGTTCAAAGACAGGCTATTTGAGAATACATAGAAGAGAAAAAATAAAAAAGAAGAATATTTTGAGATGTAGAAAATAGCTTCAAAAGAGCAAAGCTAAGGGTGTGTGTGTGTGTGTGTGTGTGTGTGTGTGTTTACCTTAAAGGGGGGTAGAGAAAGAGATAAAGGTAGAAAGTTTATTTTAAAAAATAATAATCATGTTCCAAACATAAAGATATGAATATTCAGGTACGAGGTCAAAACATCAAGCAGATTCAACTAAAATCAAACTCAAAGAACAAGAAAAAAAAAGGACCCTAAAAGCAAAAGAAAAGAAAGAAATAACATATTAAAGAGCTCGGATACATGTCAGTAGAGTTCTCAGTGGAAACTTTACACTCCAGGAGGGAATGAGATGACATATTTCAAATCACCAAATGAAAAAAAAATTCAACCAAAATACTGTATTCAGTAAAGCTGTCCTTCAAACATGAAGGAGAAACAAAGACCCTCTAACAAACAAAAGCTGAAGGAATTCATAATCAGCAGACCTATCATTCAAAGAATGTTCAAGGAAGTTCTTCAATCTGAAAGAAAAGGACATTAACATGTAAGAAGACATTATGTGAAGGTATGAAACTCACTGGTAAACCAAATACAAACAAATTCAGTATACTCTAATTGTGGTATATAAACCAATCATATCTTTTTATTTTGAATACTAAAAGACAAATCTATCAAAGAATAACTATAATGATTTTTAAGAGACATGCAATATAAAAAGATATAATTGAGACAACAAAAAACCAAAAGTTGGGAGAAGGTTACCGTGTAGAGTTCTTTGGTTTTTCTTTGTTTCTATTCTTTATGATCAAAGTTAACTTCACATCAGCTTAAACTTGTTACAACTGAGATGATGTTTTTTGTAAGTATCATGGAAAATACAAAGCAAAAACCTGTAATAAATGCACTTTAAAAAAAAGAATTAAAATGTACTTCTAGAGAAAAATAACTAACCCACAAAGGAAGACAGGAAGAAAGACAAGAGTTATAAAATAAGCAACAAGGAACAAAATGGCACTGGTTAAATTACTGACTGCTTTTACCAGTCAATAAATAATTAAATGTAAATAGGCTAAGTTCACAAATTAAAACATATAGAGTGGCTAAATAAAAACAAAAAGAAGACCTAACTGATACAGCTTTGATGAGTAGAGGAACACCAGGGTTCTTTGTCCTCATGCCAGTTTAGATAAAATAATGACATGACATATGTGGAGTGGTTTTAAGGAGCAGAGAGTTTAATGAGCAAGAAAAAAGGGAGAAGACAGAAGGAAGAAGCTCCTCCATACAGAGACAGGCGTGGGTGGGTGGGGGGAGGTGGGGTCTCCTAAGCCAAAAGAGGAAGTCCCCAAGTGCGGTGGACACCAGCCAGGCATATATGCAGAGGCTGGAGGAGGCCATGTCTGATTTGCATAGGGTTCAGAAGATTGGTTTGACCAGGCATGTCATTCACATAGCCCTCAAAAAAGCAGGCACTCCCACTCTAGCCTTTTTTAATATGCAAATGCAGGACACCATGGATGTTCTACACACAGTGGGGATATGTGGGAGCAACCATATTGCCAGGAACATGTGAGGATAGGCCAAGAAGGCTGCAGGAATTGCCATGTTGGGTGGACCCAGTTTCTAATGGCTTGCATTTGTGTATCAAATGTTGCCAGCCTAGCTCTAAGAGTGAGGGCTTTACAAGAAACTTTTCTGGAGATGATGCTATAAAAAATGAAAACTTCCATCCCAGCACAGCGCAGTGGTCACACCTGTAATACCAACACTTTTGGGAGGCTGAGGCAGGCAGATCACCTGAGGTCAGGAGATCAAGACCATCCTGGCTAATACAGTGAAACCTCCATCTCTCTCTACTAAAAACACAAAAAATTAGCCAGGCATGGTAGCACATACCTGTAGTCCCAGCTACTCAGGCGGCTGAGGCAGGAGAATTGCTTGAACCTGGGAGGCAGAGGTTGCAGTGAGCTGAGATTGCACCACTGCACTCTAGCCCAGGCAACAGAGGGAGACTTGGTCTCAAAAAAAAAAAAAGAAAGAAAAAAGAAAACTTCCCAAGGACCCCTTTTCCTCTCTATCTGCCTAAAATAATTTCTTAATAATTCCTAAAACATAACTATATGCTACCTATAAGAAACTCACTTCACCTATAATGACACACAGACTGAAAGTGAAGTGATGGAAAGAGAAATTCCATGTACATGGAAACCAAAAAAAAAAATTAAAAAGAAAAAAGCAGGAATAGCTATACTTAGATAAAATAGACATTAAGTCAAAAACTTTAAAAAGAAACAGGGCGGATCGTGGCAGATGGGAGGTAGCCCTAGATTGCAGCTTCAACTCAGACATATAGAGCAGCATGGGGAGGCTCATATTATTTATTTTTGCTCGAAAACAACTGCAGGACTAACTCAGAAAACCAAAAAGGACACACCGACCCTCTGAAGGAAGCGGACAACTCCTGCTGAACCTGGGAGACACCCTAAATACTGTGCTGGTTAACTATGGCTAAGAGACCCACAGACAGTTCACATCACAGGACTCTGTGCACACAACCCCTAGTACCAGCCTGAAGCCTAGTAAGACTTGCGGGGTGGCTAGATCCAGAAGAGAGATAACAATCACTACAGCTCGGCTGTCAGGAAGCCCCATACATAGGAAAACGGGGAGAGTACTACATCAAGGGAACACCCTGTGGAACAAAAGAATCTGAACAACAGCCTTCAGCCCAGACCTTCTCTCTGACAGAGACTTCCCAAATAAGAAGGAATCAGAAAACCAGCTCTGGTAATATGACATAACAAGGTTCATCAACACCCCCAAAAAATCACACTAGCTCACTATCAATGGACCCAAATCAAGAAGGAATCCCTGATTTACCTGAAAAAGAATTTAGAAGGTTAATTATTAAGCTAATCAGGGAGGTACCTGAGAACGGCAAAGCCCAATGTAAGGAAACCAAAAAAAAATGATACAAGAAGTGAAAGGAGAAACAATGAAATCGATAGCATAAATTAAAAAAAGAAAAATCAAAACCTCAGGAAAACAATGGAAACACTTATAGAAATGCAAAATGCTCTGGAAAGTCTCAGCAATAGAATCAAATACATAGAAGAAATAAATTCAGAGCTCAAAGGCAATGTCTTCAAATTAATCCAATCCAACAAAGACAAATTTTTTTAAAAAAGAAAATATGAACAAAGCCTCCAAGAAGTCTACAGTTATGTTAAACAACCAAACCTAAGAATAATCAGCATTCCTGAGGAAGAAATCTAAAATTTGGAAAACATATTTGGGGAAATAATCGAGGAAAACTTCCCTGCCTTGCTAAAGATCTAGATATTCAAACACAAGAAGCACAAAGAACGCCTGGGAAATTCATCACAAAAAGATCATCGCCTAAGCACATTGCCACCAGGTTATCTAAATTTAAGATGAAGGAAAGAATCTTAAGAGCTGTGTGAGACAAAAGCTCCAGGTAACCTATAAAGGAAAACCTATCAGATTAAACAGCAGATTTCTCAGCAGAAACCTGCAAGTTAGAAAGATTGGAGCCTATTTTCAGCCTCCTCAAACAAAACAATTAGCAGCCAAGAATTCTGTATCCAGTGAAACTGAGCTTCATATACGAAGGAAAGATACAGTCTTTTCCAGACAAACAAATGCTGAGAGAATTTGCCACTACCAAGCCATTACACAAACAGCTAAAAGAAGCTCTAAATCTTGAAACAAATATGGGAAACACATAAAAACAGAACCTCTTTCAAGCATAAATCTCACAGGACCTATAAAACAAAAATACAATTAAAAAAAAAACGACATACAGGCAACAAAAAGCATGATGAATGGAATGGTATCTCACATCTCAATACTAACATTGAATGTAAATGGCCTAAATGCTCCAGTTAAAAGATACAGAATGGCAGAATGTATAAGAATTTACCAATCCACCAACCAACTACCTGCTGTCTTCAAGAGATTCACCTAACACATAAGGACTCATATAAACTTAAGGTAAAGGGGTGGAAAAAGACATTTCATGCAAATGGACACCAAAAGCAAGAAGGAGTAGCTATTCTTACGTCAAACAAAACAAACTTTAAAGCAACAGCAGCTTCAAAAGACAAAGCAGAACGTTATATAATGATAAAAGGACTTGTCCAATAGGAAAATATTACAATCCTAAACATATATGCATCTAACACTGAAGATCCTAAATTAATAAAACAATTACTAATAGACCTAAGCAATGAGATACACAGCAACACAATAATAGTGGGGGACTTCAGTACTCCACTGACAGCACTAGACAGGTCATCAAGATAGTTAACAAAGAAACAATGGATTTAAACAATACCCTGGAACAAATGGATTTAGAGGCATATACAGAACATTCCATCCAACAACTGCAGAATATACATTATATTCAACAGTGCATGGAACTTTCTCTAAGATAGACCATATGACAGGTCACAAAAGGAGCCTCAATAAATTTAAGAAAATTGAAATTATATAAAGCATACTGTCAGACTACAGTGAAATAAAACTAGAAATCAACTCCAAAAGGAGCCTTCAAAACCATGCAAATACATGGAAATTAAATAACCTGCTCCTGAATGATCATTGGGTCAAAAATGAAATCAAGATGGAAATTAAAAAAATCAAGATGGACATCAAAGAATTTTTCAAACTGAATGACAATAGCAACAAAACCTCTGAGATACAGCTAAGGTGGTGCTAAAAGGAAAGTTCATAGCCCTAAAGACCTACATCAAAAAGTCTGAAAGAGCACAGAGAATCTAACATCACACCCCAAGGAGCTAGAGAAACAAGAACAAACCAAACCCAAACCTAGCAGAAGAAAGGAAATAACCAAGATCAAAGCAGAACTCAATGAAATTAAAACAAAAAACAATACAAACGATAAATAAAACACAAACCTAGTTATTTGAAAAGATAAATAAAATTGATAGACCATTAGCAAGATTAACCAAGAAAAGAAGAAAATCCAAATGAACTCAATAAGAAACAAAAGAGAGATTACAATGACACCACGGAAATACACAAGATCATTCAAGGCTACTATGAACACCTTTATGCACATAAACTAGAAAACCTAGAAGAGATGGATAAATTTCTGGAAAGAACCCTCCTAGCTTAAATCAGGAAGAATTAGATACCCTGAACAGACCAATAACAAGCAGTGAGATTGAAATGGTAATTTAAAAATTATCAACAAAAAAAAGTCCAGGACCAGACAGATTCACAGAAGAACTCTACCAAACATTCAAAGAATTTGTACCAATCCTATTGACACTACTCCACAAGATAGAGAAAGAGGGAACCCTCCCTAAATCATTCTATGAAGCCAATATCACCCTAATACCAAAACCAAGAAAGGACATAACCAAAAAAGAAAACTACAGAGCAATATCCCTGATGAATATAGATGCTAAAATCCTTAACAAAATACTAGCTAACCAAATCCAACAACATATCAAAAAGACAATCTACCTTGATCAAGTGGGTTTCATACCAGAGATGCAGGGATGGTTTAATATATGCAAGTCAATAAATGTGATACGCCATATAAAATTAAAAACAAAAATCACATGATCATCTCAATAGACGCAGGAAAAGCATTTGACAAAATCCAGAATCCCTTTATGATTAAAACTCTCAGCAAAATCAGCATACAAGGGACATATCTCAATGTAATAAAAGGCATCTATGACAAATCCATAGCCAACATAATACTGAATGGGGAAAAGTAGAAAGCATTCCCTATGAGAACTGAAACAAGAATGACCACTTCCACCACTCCTCTTCAACATAATACTGGAAGTCCTAGCCAGAACAATCAGACAAGAGAAAGAAATCAAGGGCATCCAAATTGGTTAAAGAGGAAGTCAAACTGTCCCTGTTTGCTGATGATGTAATTGTTTACCTAGAAAACCCTAATGATTCCTCCAGAAAGCTCCTAGAACTAATAATTAGGCAAACTTTCTGGATACAAAATTAATATACACAAATCAGTAGCTCTGCTATACACCAATAGCAACTGAGCTGAGAATCAAATCAAGAACTCAACCCCTTTTACAATAGCTGCAAAAAAATAAAATAAAATAAAATACTTAGGAATATACCTAACCAAGGAGGTGAAAGACTTCTACAGGGAAAACTACAAAACACTGCTGAAGGAAATCATAGACGACACAAACAAATGGAAATACCTCCCATGCTCATGGATGGACAGAATCAATATTGTAAAAATGACCATATTGCCAAAAGCAATCTAAAAATTCAATGCAGTTCCCATGAAAATACCACTACCATTCTTCACAGAATTAGAAAAAAAAAAGTCTAAAATTCATATGGAACCAAAAAAGAGCCCACCTAGCCAAAGCAAGACTAAGCAAAATAAATCTGGAGGCATCATATTACTTGATTTCAAACTATAGTATAAGGCCATAGTCACCAAAACAGCATGGTACTGGTATAAAAATATGCACATAGACCAATAGAACAGAATAGAGAAACCAGAAATAAACCCAAATACTTACAGCCAAGTGATCTTTGACAAAGCACATGAAAACATAAAGTGGAGAAAAGACACCTTTTTCAACAAATGGTGCTGGGATAATTGGCTAGCCACATGTAGGAAAATGAAACTGAATCCTCATCTCTCACTTAATATAAAAATCAATTCAAGATGGATCAAGGACTTAAATCTAAAACTTGAAACTATAAAAATTCTATAAAATAACATTGAAAAACCCCTTCTAGACATTGGCTTAGGCAAGGATTTCACGACCAAGAACCTAAAAGCAAATGCAATAAAAACAAAGCTAAATGGCTGGGTCTTAATTAAATTAAAGAACTTTTACATGGCAAAAGGAACAGTCAGTAGAGTAAACAGACAATCCACAGAGTGGAAGAAAAACCTCACAATCTATACATCTGACAAAGGACTAATATCCAGAATCTACAAATCAGCAAGAAAAATACAATCCAGTCAAAAAATGGGCTAAGGACATGAATAGACAATTGTCAAAAGAAGATATACAAATGGCCAACAAATATATGAAAAAATGCTCAACATCACTAATGATCAGGGAAATGCAAATCAGAACCACCGTGTGATATCGACCTTACTCCTGCAAGAATGGCCATAATGAAAAACTAAAAAAACAGTAGATGTTGGCATGGATGCAGTGAAAAGGGAACACTTCTACACTGCTGGTGGGAATATAAACTAGTATAACCACTATGGAAAACAGTGTGGAGAAAAAAAGAAAGAAACAAAGTCATTATATAATGGTAAAGGGGGTCATTTAACCAAAAAGATATAAAAACATGGCTAGGCATGGTGGCTCACACCTATAATCCCAGCACTTTAAGAGGCAAAGATGGTTGGCCTAGTACAATAGCTCACACCTGTAATCCCAGCACTTTGGGAGGCCAAGGCGGGTGGATCATGAGGTCAGGAGTTCAAGCCCAGCCTGGCCAAGATGGTGAAACCCCATCTCTACTAAAAATACAAAAAAACTAGCTGGGCATGGTGGCAGGCATCTGTAATCCCAACTACTCGGGAGGCTGAGGCAGAGAACTGCTTGAACCCAGGAGGCAGAGATTGCAGTTGGCCGAGATCATGCCACTGCACTCCAGCCTGGCTACAGAACAAGACTCCGTCTCACCAGAAAAAAAAAAAAAAAGGAGACACACCACCGCCTTTGCCGCCACAGACGCCACCGGGTGCTGACAGACTTATGGAGCGTTGGGGCATACCTCCCAGGCCTTGTCAGGCCACCAAGCTGATTTCCTTCAACTTCACCACTTAAAACTCTACCAACAAAACAACACAAACAAACAAAAATCCAATTAAAACATAGGCAGGCGGGGCATGGTGGCTCACACCTGTAATCCCAGCACTTTGGGAGGCCAAGGTGGGCAGATCACGTGAAGTTGGAGAATATTACATGGTAAAACCCATCTCTACTAAAAATACAAAAATCAGCTGGGTAGTATTCCCAGCTACTAGAGAGACTGAAGCAGGAGAATCGCTTGAACCCAGGAGGCAGAGGTTGCAGTTAGCCGATATTGCACCATTGCACTCCAGCCTGGGTGACAGAGTGAGATTCCATTTAAAAAAACAAAACAAAAAACAACCTCTTTCACAAAGGCAGCCAGAATTGAGGGAAAAAAAGAGAACTTTTCCAAAGATACAGTATTTTTAAATTATAAAACTTATCCCCTAGAACTACTAAAAAGCATGGATTACATTTATCTCAGGAAAATGCCAAGAAAATAAAGCATGACATAATAAAGATCAAGAAAATGCAGTTGATAATAGAGAACTAAGCCAGGAAGATGTTGAAGTTTGGAGATATGTTACTCTGATCTACTGCAAACCATTTTAGGTGTGCCATCACTAGAAGAAGTCATAATTCTAAAACAAGTAATTCCCCAATATATAATATACAACACGGCCAATACAAGTAAACATGGAGTAGTTATACTACAAAACAAATCAGATGACCTTCCTCACTGAGTGTTATCTGCCATGAAGTGCCTAGCAAATTGGCCAAGAAGTAATGATATGAATAATCTAACTTATGTTGGATTTGAACAAGATGTATTCAGAACAATCGCAGATTATTTTCTAGATCTCCCTGAACCTCTACTTACTTTTGAATATTACAAATTATTTGTGAACATTTTGGTTGTTTGTGGCTACATCACAGTTTCAGATAGACCCAGTGGGATACAGAAAATCCAAGATGATCCAGTCTTCAAAATTCCTTCACTTAAATAATTTGAATGCCTTCAAATCAACTGAGTGCCTTCTTCTCAGTCTGCTTCATAGAGAAAAATAACAAAGAATCAGTTTCTACTGAGAGACTACAGATAAGCAATCCAGAATTTCAAGATGTGCTAAGAAAATGCAGTTAGTTAATTTAAGAAACAGAAGAGTGAGTGCTAATGATAGAATGGGAGGAAGTTGTCATAATTTAATAGGGTTAAGTCGTATGCATGATCCATCCTCTAGCAGCAAACCAAGGTGCTATTCTTTGGAAGGAATTGTACATGTGTCAGGGAATTCAAGAGGCATCCAGTGTCTTTCATCAATCTTTTCTGAACATAGAAGGACAAAATAGTTTTTAGAGTCTCAGCTCAAACAGGAATTCCTGTTGAATCTTCATTCAGAGGAAAATATTCCAAAGCCATTCAGTGTTGTTTTTAAAAGACCCTCTACTTTGACTGTTCAAGACCAAAAGGAGTTGTATAATGGGAAATGCAAGTCAAAACAGCTTTGTAGGTCTCAGAGTTTGCTTTTAAGAAGTAGTACAAGAAGGAATAGTTATATCAGTATACCAGTGGCTGAAATTATCATGAAAGCAAATGTT
Source organism: Cacajao melanocephalus (assembly GCA_963573385.1). Classification (NCBI taxonomy): domain Eukaryota; kingdom Metazoa; phylum Chordata; class Mammalia; order Primates; family Pitheciidae; genus Cacajao; species Cacajao melanocephalus. Next base: position 11,057 of record CAUYLG010050364.1, read on the forward strand.
CGACAAGGCAGCACAAGTGTGCAAACAGCTATGGAAAGTGAACTAGGGGAGTCTAGTGCCACAATCAATAAAAAAAGCTCTGCAAAAGTACAATAGAACTTTCAGAAAATTATTTACTTCCAGTTTCTTCTGTGTTGACTGGAACATAAAGTTTGCTGCAATCTCATCTAGAGAGGGTTGCCATCGATACTCTACAGGTACGTTGTTACTTCCCCCACCAAATCGTAGAAGGCATCAACTTTAAATGTGTATGATTTCCCAAATGAGTCAAAATATTGATATGCCCAAACTTCATGATGCAATGGGCACAAGATCACTGATGATACATACCTTTTCTCGGTGTGTGCTATGCTGTGCTGAAGAAGTGGATCGTGAAGAGCTTCTTGCTGCAAGATTAGTTCCTTTCTTAATGGATCATTATCAGGAAATTCTTCAAGTATGCTCTTAACAGACTGCAGTGGAAAAACATCTTGACTATTTAAAAAGGGACATATTGAAAATCCTGGGGATGAACTATTTGCTCCTTTGCCAACTTACTCATACTGCAAGTGGATCAGTGCTCAAGAGTTTGCTGAGCAAAAAGTTTCTATCTCTCAAGCTGCAATTGCAAAACTTTTAGAAAATATTATTAAAAACAGATGGTTACCTCTAAAGGAGAAAAGAAAAATAATAAAACACTTTCAGAAGGAATATCCCTTGATATATCAGAAAAGATTTCCAACCATCAAGAGTGAGGCAGCACTTTTTGGTGACAAATCTACAATCAAGCAACCAATGCTGATTTTAAGAAAACCAAAGTTTCATAGTCTAAGATACTAACTGAATTAAAAATTATGTAATACTCGTGGAACTTTGATAAATGAAGCCATATCGGAGAATGCAGCTACTCAAAAGGAAGGCTGTCATTAATAAGGTATCTCAAACACATTATACAAGGAAGTGCCAAAATAGTTTGCTTTTGTTTTTGTTTTTGAGATGGAGTTTCACTTTTATTGCCTGGGCTGGAGTGCAATGGCACGATTTTGGCTCACTGCAACCTCCATCTCCCGGGTTCAAGCGATTCTCCTGACTCAGCCTCCCAAATAGCTAGGGTTACAGGTGCCCACCACCACGCCCAGCTAATTTTTCCACTTTTGATCTATTTATATACATGTATGTGTTTTCAAAATACACGTATATTTTATCAGATTTGGTTTTACCTTAAATATTATCCCCAACTGTGTCATTCGTTCAATATATGTATTTTGAATTCTTATTTTCATAATCTATTAGAAGATGGGGATATAAAAGAAGTATAAGGCAATCATATATCCATTCCAAAGATATTTAGCAACTGCTATGTGCCTTTCATTGTTCCAGATAGGTGGAGACAATGATAAAAAAAGCATAAAATCTCTTCATTAAGATATTTACTTTTTAATCAAGGGAGACACACTTATCAGATGCTTAAAACAACACCACTACCCTCTGAAATCTGGGCACATAGAATCATTCAGCTAAAGACAGACTTCTATGATTATGGAACAGGTCTCTAAGCTAGTGGTTTTCAAACTGGTGTCCATTAGACTCACCGGAGGAGTTTTAAAACAGCCTATATGGCCAGGGCCTAACTTATATCAATTAAATCTGAATTTTAGGGGTGTTATATAGGGATTTGTATTTTCTTTTTAATCTAGGTGATTCCAATATTCAGCCAACTGTGAGAATCAATATCCTAAATGCTTTTTATAAACATTTATATAAGTGTCAAGCTAGTGGCACATTGACTTCATTTTTTCATTGGAAGAAAATGCCCGCCAAGTATAAATGCCTCTCATCTTAAAACAAGGTTCTTCAGGTTTCTGCTTGATTGACTTGGTACAAACCTGAAGCAAGTTGCCTTCTATTTTTCACTCCAAGATTGTTTAATATCTATTCCTTAAGTGTAAAGAAATATATAATGCCTGGGTTATAATAAAATCTTAATGTTTAATGACTATTCTCATTTCTCAGTGTAATTTCATACTATTTCTCTATAAAATGATAGTGTTCCATATAACATTACTGATTTTTATAAAAAACCTGGACAGAAAATTATAAATATGTCTTTATCCTAGAAACTCTGGCTATAAAATTATTGGACCAAATTGAATTCTTTCTAAGGCATTTCTATACTAAAACTTTTTTGTTTATAGATAGGTAAAATATGGATTATGTTATAAATAGGGATTAAAATTACTTTGGGTTTTGTAACAATTTAAAAAAAAAGAGAGAGGCAGAGATGGGAGAATCACTTGATGCCAGGAGTTCAAGACAAGCCTGGTCAACAAAGCAAGACCTCATCTCATTTTTTAAAATATTAAAAACAATACCAAAAAGCCCAATAAGTATATATGCATTTCATCCAACTGCTGCAGAATACACATTCTTCTCATCAGCACATAGAATGTTCACAGTCAGACAACAATAAAAACCCTGAAAACAAAAAGAATGCAAAGTCTACATGACACATAGGACATCATAAAGCCACCAAATATATGAATTTAGGTGTTCCAGAAGGTGAAAAGAATATCAACGGCATAAAAAACCTATTTACCAAAATAATGACTGAACATTTTCCATGTATAGAAAGACATTTAGACATCCAGATACAGGAAGCTCAAATATCCACAAATAGCTAACAACCCCAAAAGGTCTTCTGCCTGACATATTATAGTCAAACCGTCAAAAGTTAAAGGCAGAGAGAATTCTAAAAATAGCAAGAGAAAAGCATCTAGTCCCATACAAGGGAAGTCTCATCAGAGTAACAGAGGATTTCTCAGCAGAACCTTCACAGGCCAGGAGAGAATGGGATGATATATTCAAAGTGCTGAAAGGAAAACAAAACAAAATACCTGACAAACAAGACTTCTATACTCAGCCAAGGAATCTTTCAAAAATGAAAGAGAAATAAAGTCTCTCCCAAACAAACAAAAATGGAGAGAATTTCATTTCAGGAATGAGTCTTCACATCTCAATAATAACCCTAACTGTGAGTGGATTAAATGTCCCACTTAAAAGATACAGACCGTCTGAACAGATTTTTAAAAACAACAGTAAAAAGACAATGAAGATCATAATATAATGACAAAGCGATTAATTCATCAAGAGAATATAGCATTTCTAAATATATATGCACCCAACACTGAAGCACCCAGACACATAAAGCAAACATTACTAGGTCTAGACTCCAATACAATCATATTTGGGTACTTTAAGACCTACTCCTAGCATTAGACAGCTCATCTAGACAGAAAATCAACATAGAACATTGGAATTAAATTGTACTTTAGAACAAATGCACCTAACAGACATTTACAGATCACTTCATCTAACAGAGTATATATTCTTCTCGTCAGCACACAGAACATTATCATCAGCACGTAGGAGATTCTCCAGGATAGGCCATATATTAGGCCACAAAATAAGTCTCAACAAATTCAAAGAAATCAAAATAATATCAAGTAACTTTTCTGAACACAATGGAATAAAAGTAGACATAACAAGAGAAACTTTGGAAATGAAACAAATACATGGAAATGAAACAACATGCTCCTGAAAAAATGATTCAATGCAGAAATTAAAAAGGAAATTAAGAAATGTCTTGAAACACACAGAAATGGAACACAATGTACCACAACCTATGGGACACAGCAAAAGCAGTGCTAAGAGGAACATATATAGCAATGAATGCCTACATAAAAAAAAGAGAGAGAGAAAGACTTCAAATAAACAACAATGCACCTTAAGGAACCAAAAAAAGCAAGAATAAAACAAACACAAAATTAGTAGAAGAAAAGACATTGTAAAGATCAGAGCAGAACTAAACAAAATAGGCTTAAAAAATATGATCAACCAAACAAAGTTGGTTTTTTAAAAAAATATTTTTTTCTTTATGTTCTGGGGTACATGTGCAGGATGTGCAGGTTTGTTACATAGGTAAATGTGTGCTGTGGTGGTTTGCTGCACAGATCATCCCATCACCTAGATACTAACCCCAGCATCCATTAGCTATTCTTCCTGATGCTCTACTTCCCCCTGCCCTCCTGACAGGCCCCAGTGCATGTTGTTCCCCCCATGTGTCTATGTGTTCTCATCATTCAGCTCCCACTTATAAGTGAGAACATGTGGTGTTTGGTTTTCTGTTCCTGTGTTAGTTTGCTGATGATTATGACTTCCAGCTTCATCCATATTCCTGCAAAGTACATGATCTTGTTACTTTTTATGGCTGCATAGTATTCCATGGTGTATATGTACTATATGACCTTTATCCAGTATATTACTGGTGGGCATTTGGGTTGATTCCATGTTTTTGTTACTGTGAACAATGATGCAATGAACATATGCATGCATGTATCTTTATAATATAATGATTTATATTTCTTTGGGTATTTACCCAGTAATGAGATTACTGGATCAAATGGTATTTCTGCTTCTAGGTCTTTCAGGAATCATGCCACACTGTATTCAACAATGGTTGAACTAATTTACACTCCTACCAACAGTGTAAAAGCATTCCTTTTTCTCCACAACCTCATCAGCCTCTGTTGTTTTTTGACATCTTAATAATCACCATTCTGACTGGCATGATAAGTATTCTCACTGTGGTTTTGATTTACATTTCTCTAATAATCAAGGATGTTGAGCTTTTTTTTTACAGGTTTGTTGGCCGCATGTATGTCTTCCGAGAAGTGCCTGTTCATGTCTTTTGCCCACTTTTTAATGTTTTTTATTCTTGTAAATTTAAGTTTCTTGTAGACTCTTGATATTAGACCTTTGTCAGATGGATAGAGTGCAAAAGTTTTCTCCCATTCTGTAGGTTTTCTGTTCACTCTGATGATAGTTTCTTTTGCTGTACAGAAGCTCTTTAGTTCAATTAGATCCCTTTCATTTTTTGATTTTGTTGCTATTGCTTTTGGCATTTTTGTCATGAAATCATTGCCAGTGCTGATGTCCTAAATGGCACTGCCTAGATTTTCTTCTAGGGTTTTTATAGTTTTGGTTTTATATTTAAATCTTCAATCCACCTTGAGTTAATTTTCTTATAAAGAAGGGGTCCAGTTTCAATTTTTTGCATATGGTTGGCCGGTTCTCCCAGCACCACTTATTAAATAGGGAATCGTTTCCCCTTTGCTTGCTTTTGTCAGGTTTGTCAAAGATCAGATGGTTATAGGTATGCAGTCTTATTTCTGAGTTCTCTATTCTGTTCCATTGGTCTATGTGTCTGTTTTTGCATAAGTACCATGCTGTTTTGGTTACTGTAGCTTTGTAGTATAGTTTGAAGTCAGGTAGCATGATGCCTCCAGCTTTGTTCTTTTTGTTTAGAATTGTCTTAGCTATTCAGACTTTTTGTTGTTGTTGTTGTTCCATATGAATTTTAAAACAGTTTCTTCTAATTCTGTGAAGAATGTCAATGGTAGTTTAAGGGGAATAGCATTGAATCTATAAATTACTTTCAGTAGTATGGCTATTTCCATGATATTGATTCCTCCTACCCATGAGCATGGAATGTTTTTCATTTGTTGGTGTCCTCTCTGATTTCTTTGAGCAGTGGTCTGTGGTTCACCTTGAAGAGGTCCTTCACTTCCCTTGATAGCTATAATCCTAAGTATTTTATTCTGTTTGTAGTATTGTGAGTCAGAGTTCATTCTTAATTTGGCTGTCTGCTTGCCAGTTGTTGGTATAAAGGAATGCAAGCAATTTTTGCACATTGATTTTGTATCCCAAAACTTTGCTGAAGTTGCTTTTCAGCTTAAAAAGCTTTTGGGCTGAGACAATGGGGTTTTCTAGGTATAGGATCACATCACCTGCAAACAAAGATAATTTGACTTCCTCTCTTCCTATTTGAACATGCTTTTTCTTTCCTTGCCTGATTTCCTTGGCCAGAATTTCCAGTACTATGTTGACTGGGGTGGTCTTGTGCCAGTTTTTATGGGGAATGCTTTCAGCTTTTGCTCATTCCGTATGATACTGGCCATATATTGTCATATATGGCTCATATTATTTTGAGGTATGTTCCTTCAATACCTAGTTTAGAGTTTTTAACATATAGGGATGTTGAATTTTATCAAAGGCCTTTTCTGTGTCAACTGAGATAATCATGTGGTTTTTGTCTTTCATTCTGTTTATGTAATGAATTACATTTATTGACTTAAATATCCACATGTTGAATCAATCTTGCTTCCTGGGGATGAAGCCAACTTGATCATGGTGGATAAACTTTTTGATGTGTTGCTGGATTCGGTTTGTCAATATTAGTATTATTGAGAATTTTTGCATCAATTTTCATCAGGGATATTGGCCTTAAGTTTTTTGCTTTTTTTTTTTTTTTTTTTTTTTTTGTTATATTTCTGCCAGGTTTTAGAATTAGGATGATTCTGGCCTTATAAAATTAGGGAGGAGTCGCTCCTTTACAATTGTTTGAAATAGTTTCAGTAAAAATGGTACTAGCTATTCTTTGTACCTCTGATACAATTCAACTATAAATCCCTGTGGTCCTGGGCTTATTTTGGTTGGCAGGCTATTTATTACTATCTCAGTTTCAGAAATTGTTACTCAGGAATTCAGTTTCTTCCAGTTCAATCTTGGGAGAGCGTATATGTCCAGGAATTTATTTCTTCTAGATTTTCTAGTTTATGTGAATAGAGGTGTTTATAGTATATGATGGTTGTTTGTATTTCTGTGGGCCAGTGGTGATATCCCCCTTATCATTTCTAATTGTGTCTATTTAGTTCTTCTCTCTTTTCTTATTATTCTAGCTAGCAGTCTAAAAAAAAAAAAAAAAAAAAAAAAAACTCCTGGATCCATTAAATTTTTGAAGGGCTTTTTCACGTCTCTATTTCCTTCAGTTCTGCTCTGATCTTGGTTATTTCTTTTCTTCTGCTAGCTTTGGGGTTTGTTTGCTCTTGGTTCTCTAGTTTTTTTGTTTGTTTGTTTTTTGTTTTTTTTTTTAGATAGAATCTCGCTCTGTTGCCCAGGCTGGAGTGTAGTGGTGTGATCTTGGCTCACTGCAACCTTCACCTCCCATGTTCAGGCAATTCTCCTGCCTCAGCCTCCCAAGTAGCTAGGATTACAGGTGTGCACCACCATGCCTAGTTAATTTTTTTATTTTTAGTAGAGATGGGTTTTCACCATGTTGACCACGCTGATCTTGAACTCCTGAGCTCACTCTGCCCACCTCGGCTTCCCAAAGTGCTGGGATCACAGGTGTGAGCCACCATGCCTGGCCTCTAGTTTAGTTGTTATGCTGTTGATTTGAGATCTTTTTGTTGTGGGAATTTAGTGCTATAAATTTCCCCATTAACACTGCTTTAGCTGTGTCCCAGAGATTCTGGTACATTGTCTCTTTGTTCTCAGTAGTTTCAAAGAACATCTTAATTTCTGCCTTAATTTCATTATTTACTCAGGAGTCGTTCAGATGCAGGTTGTTCAATATCCATGCAGTTGTGTGGTTTTGAGTGTTGCTTAATATTGAGTTCTAATTTGATTGTGCTGCGGTCTGAGCACTTTAATTTCAGTTCTTTTGCATTTGCTGAGGGGTGTTTTACTTCCAATTATGTGATCCATTTTAGCATGCCATGTGGTGATGAGAAGACTGTATATTCTGTTGTTTAGGGATGAAGATTTCTATAGATATCTATGGGGTCCGCTTGATCCAGAGCTGAGTTCAGGTCCTGAATATCTTTGTTAATTTTCTGTCTTGATGATCTAATATTGTCAGTGGGGTGTTAAGATCTCCATTATTATTTTGTAGGAATCTAAGTCTCTTTGATGGTCTCTAAACTTGCTTTATGAATCTGAGTGTTCCTGTACTGGGTGCACATATATTTAGGATAGTTAGCTCTTCTTGTTGAATTGAACTCTTTACCATTATATAATGCCTTTTTTTTAAAAAAAAAAATCTTTGTTGGTTTAAAGTCTATTTTGTCAGAAACCAGCATTTTGACCCCAGCTTTTTTCTGTTTTCAAAATTTTTCCTCCCTCGAGCCTATGTGTGTCTTTGGATGTGAGATGTGTCTCTTGAAGACAGCATACTGATGGGGCTTGATTCTATCCAGCTTGCCATTTTGTGTCTTTTAATTGGGGCATTAAGCCCATTTATATTTAAGGTTAATATTGTTACGTGTGAATCTGATCCCGTCATCATGATGCTATCTGGTTATTTTACCGACTTGTTTATGTGGTTGCTTCATAGTGTCACTGGTCTGTATACTTCAATGTGTTTTTGTAGTGGCTAGTAGTGGTTTTTTCTTTCTGCATCTAGTACTTCCTTCAGGAGCACTTGCAAGGCAGGCTTGGTGGTGATGTATTCCCTCAGCATTTGCTTGTCGGAAAAGGATTTTATTTCACTTTTGTTTATTAAGCTTAGTTTGGCCAGATATTAAATTCTGGGTTGGTAATTTTAAGAATGTTGAATATTGGTCCCCAATCTCTTCTGGCTTGTTAGGTTTCCACTGAGAAGTGTGCTGTTAGTCTGATGCACTTGACTTTTTTAGGAGACCTGGCTTCTCTGGCTTCCCTTAACATTTTTCTTCTTTCATTTTGACCTTGGCAAATGTGATGATTGTGTGTTCTGGGGTTTTCTCGTGGAGTATCTTACTGGGGTTCTTTCTTTGGATTTCCTGAATTTGAATGTTGGCCTGTCTTGCTAGGTTGGGGAAATTCTTTTGGATGAAATCCTAAAGTATGCCTTCCAACTTGGTTCTGTTCTCCCCATCTCTTTCAGGTAACCCAATCATCAGTCATAGGTTGTCTTTTTACATAATCCCATATTTCTTGGAGGTTTTGTTAGTTCATTTTCATTCTCTTTTTTCTCTCTTGTCTGCCATTTTATTTCAGAAAGATAGCCTTCAAGCTCTGAGATACTTTCCTCCTCTTGGCCTATTCTGTTATTGATACCTGTGATTGCACAGTGAATTTCTTGTGCTGTGTTTTTCAGCTCTACCACGTCAGTTTTGTTCCTCTCTAAACTGATTATTCTGGTTATCAGCTCCGGTAGTTTTATCATGATTCTTAGCTTCTTTACATTGGGTTTTATCCATGCTCCAGGCCAGGCGCAGTGGCTCACGCCTGTAATTCCAGCACTTTGAGAGGCCAAAGAAGTGGGCAGATCATCTGAGGTCAGGAGTTAAGAGACTAGCCTGGCCAACATAGTGCAACCCCATCTCTACTAAAAATACAATAAAGTAGCTGGACATGGTGGCACATGCCTTTAGTCCCAGCTACTCAGAAAGCTGAGGCACGAGACTCGCTTGAACCCGGAAGGAAGAGGTTGCAGTGAGATCCCACCACTGCACTCCAGCCTGGGTGACAGAATGAGCCTCCATCTCAAAAAAAAAAAAAATACTACACCATAATTCGGCTGGGCATGGTGGCTCGTGCCTGTAATCCCAGCACTTTGGGAGGCCAAGGTGAGCAAATTGTCTGAGGTCAGGAGTTCGAGACCAGCCTGGACAACCTGGTGAAATCCCATCTCTACTAAAAAAAAAACACAAAAATAATTAGCTGGGTGTGGTAGCCTGCGCCTGTAGTTCTAGCTACTTGGGAGGCTGAGGAAGGAGAATCACTTGAACCCAGAAGGCATATGCTACAGTGAGCCGAGACTGCACCATTCCACTCCAGCCTGGGCAACTAGAGTGAAATTCCATCTCTTCATGTATTATTATTACACAGTTATAATAACAAAAACAGCATGGAACTGGCATAAAAACACAGAGATCAATGGAACGGAATAAAGAACCTTTTAACAGGCTGGGTGCAGTGGCTCATCCCTCTAATCTAAGCATTTTTGGAGGCCAAGGCGGGCGATCACTGGAGCTCAGTAGTTTGAGATAAGCCTGGGCAACATGAAACACTATCTCTATGAAAACTACAAAAAACTAGCCAGGCATGGTGGCATGCACCGGTAGTCCCAGCTACTTGAGGGGCTGAGGTGGGAGGATGGCTTGAGTCTGGGAGGTCAAGGCTGCATTGAGCCAACATCACACCACTGCACTCCAGCATGGGTGACCAAGTGAAACCCTGTCCCCCCCAAAAAAAAGAACTATCGATAAATCCATGCATTTACAGCCAGCTCATTTTTGGCAAAAGCATCGAGAACATACAATGGGGAAAGGATACCCTCCTCTTCAATAAATGCTGCTAAGAAAACTAGATCTCCATTGCAGAAGAATGAAACTATATCCATAACTTTCATATATAAAAACCAAAATAGATTAAAGACTTAAATATGAGACCTGAAACTATGAAACTAGTAGAAAAAAATCATTTGGGAAACATTTTAGGACACTGGTCTAGGCAGAGATTTTTTTGAGTAAAACCTCAGGAGCACAGGCAACAAAAGCAAAAATTGACAAATAGAATTATATCAAACTGAAAAGCTTCTGCACAGCAAAGAAAACAATCAACAAAGTGAAGAGACAACCTAAAGAATGGGAGAAAACATTTGCAAGCTACCCATCCAACAAAGGATTAATAAATGCAATATATAAAGAACTCAACTTAGTAACAAAAAAGAATCCTACTACAGAAGGAACAAAATATCTGAATGGGCATTTCTCAAAAGATGACATACAAACGGGCAACAGGTATATGAAAAAATGCTCAACATTACTAATCATCAGAAAAATGCAAGTGAATATCATAAGGTATCACTGCACCCCAGTTAAAATGACTATTATAAAAAAGAAATGGAAAATAAATGCTGATGAGCATACAGATAAAGGGGAATGCTCATATACCTTTGAGGGGGAATGCAAATTAGTATATCAGCTATGGAAAACAGTATGGAGGTTCCTCAAATAATTATAAATAGAACTACCACATGATCCAGCAATCCCATGGCTGGGTATATATCCAAAAGACAGAAAATCAGTGTATCAAAGAGATATCTGCACTCCCACATCTATTGCAGCTCTATTCATGACAGCTAAGATATAGAATTGATATAAGTGTCCATCAATGGATAAACAGATAAAGAAAATGTGGTATGTATACACAACAGTATATTGTCTAGCCACAAATGCAGCAACTGGAGGACATTATGTTTAGTGAAATAAGCCAGACACATAAACATAAATTCTGCAGGTTCTCACTTGTGTGGGAGCTAAGAAATTGACCTCATGAAGACAGTGAATACAATGGCAATTATCAGAGTCTGGGAGGGGTAGTGGGAAGGGAGGAATGAAGAGAGGTTGGCTAATGGGTACAAACACACAGTTACATAGAAGGAATAAGTTCTAGTGTTCAAATAGCACAGTAGGGTGACTACAGTTGACAAGTATTTATAGCATATTTCCAAATAGCTAGAAGTTTGGAATGCTTCTAAAACAAATAAATAATAAATGTTTGAGGTGATGAATATCCCAATTACCCTGATTTGATTGCTACACATTGTATGCACATATCAAAAATATCACATGCACCCCATAAAAATGTACAACTATCATGTATCAATACCCATAGAATATACAAAAAAGAAATTAACAGAAAATATTTTAAATGACAATTAATAATGTTAGCATATAAAACTCTTTTCCGAAACAAAATTTAGTAAGAAGAGTGGCATTGTTTTATAGTTCTACAAATCTCTTTAATGTTTAGCTTAATAGAAGACAGCTGAATTACCATACCTGCTTCTGCATTCAACTTGCTGCAAAAATCTGGCTTCACACAGGTAGATACTTGGGGAAAAAAAGGGGGGGTATTTAATAGCTTTTTCATATAATAGTGTGCTTTGACATACCAAACACTGATGAAGTGGTTGAAGGGTCCTGGTTCTTAGTCAATTCTCATAAAAATTCTCTCTTAAAACTATGACATTGTTGGAGTGCAATACCAAAAACAAACCAGGTCTCTGTACCATGGTTCTTACAAATTTAAGATAAGCCTTCTATAGACTGAAGTCATATTCCCTTACTTTCTCACCCAAAGCATCCATGCCTGTTTCTTCCTCCAAGGCTTCAGGCTACAGAGCAGAAGACAGAAGATCTTTTGGCCTCCATGAAACTTGGCTTATTTAGAAATTCAGGGTTGGTAAAGGTGGTTGGTTTTTCTTTTCACTCCTAAGCCAAACCTTGCATATGTGTTTTAAAACAGGGTTCGTAATTGAGTTCTCAGGTGAGACTGTGATTTTCTACTCAATGAAAAGATAATTTTTTTCCTATCAGATTCATCTATATAGGGTTGTTTCTCCAAATTCAGAGGGTAATAAAGGAGGAGGCAAGATAGAGGGTTTTTATTGAAAGTAGGTTATGCAAACTTGGCTTGAAAGGTACTTATCATTTTTAAAACTATGCCTAATGATGCATCAAATACAAAAACATATAATACATCTATAATCAAACCACCCTTTCCCCATGAAGGCAAAGTTATTGAGAAATGTTTATTTTTCCTCTTGAAATGACTAATCCAGGTAGCAATATGACAGCAGGTGATAAATTCACATTACTTCTTTCATTGCTTCTGTCCCTTACTTTCAGAACCACATTACTGAGGTGCTGGCCTGTCCATAGAAACAGAATGATATCCATGTCTTACAGGTCCAGGGCCCAGGGAACAGACAGGCTCTGGTCCTCCACGCTGGCCACCATGTCTTCAATGGCATTCCAGTCCAGCTTGCTGAGGATGCTGCCAGTGCTCTCAGACACACTGTCCACGCCACCCACCCCAAAAGGATGCTCCAGCTCTTCCTCTTCAGTTGGAGACAAGTCCTATTAAATTGAAAAGATAGTCAGTTGTGGTCGTAGGCCCTAAAAACAAACCAAAAACTTGGAATGTGAACTAAGCTTTCCAAAAATTCTAGAGCTGCTCATTCATCAAAGGGCTGAAGGAAATGTGCCAGGAAATAGGGCTGTAGTTGCCCAGCACATCCAAATGGACAGTAGCTGAACATCATTTCACACAACAAGATGCTGGCACTAGATCTGAAGACAGGGCAGAATGGATGTTGATACATGTAGTACGACTGCATGTTCTTACATTTTGGTCATTTTTTGTTAAAAAATACAGTCACAGAGAGTTCTGAAAGATAAATGCTGGAAATACTAAGCCAAAAGGGAAGATGCTTAGATGCTTTGCATCACGATTTCAAACTGACCTAACATTTCAGTATTTCCACATCCCACAAAAAACAAACAAAACAAACTGAAAAACATAGAGCTATCACTACAGAAACAAAATCTAGAACAATGCTTACTTGTAGAAGGGAATTGTGACTCTCACGAAGAATCTTATGGATTTCTGAAGGTATCATCCAGGGACTCACCACAGTCTCCTCTCTCTCATAGTCTACACACACCTGCTTGGTTTGAGGTGCAAGCCCAGCACTTCCATGTTTTTTTATATGCTGCAGACTATGACATGGAGCATGAGAGCCTTTTAAGGGATAAGAATAAAGCATACATTGGGACTGATTGATTGATTCATTCATTTGTTAACTGTGACTTTTATCATTAAAGCCAAAGTAGTCACATTGTAAATAATTTTGAATCACAAGGTCTGGATATGGTTCACTTTAGGGTTATAACAATTCCTGTCCTGCCAGTATATGAGATGGAAACTGAATTACAGCCTTCTTTTGATCTGAAAAATATTAGTAATTAATATCTAAGACAAGATAATCCTAGGAGGAGAGGCCAAAGATATAACAGAACTGTAGAGAAGTCTTAACATCAAAGTTGGGTGAACTGTGAGACCTGGGCCTTCCCTGTCTTTTATGGAAAGTCTGTGAAAGCTTCTTAGAAGCAATGTTTTGGGCATCTTCACCCAGGCTTAAGGCTTACAATCTGCCTTTGGACAAAGGCATCATGGTGAGTGTAGTGACAACACATTATGACCCTCTTCCTTCTTACTGCATATATCAGTATTTGTTGAAAAGAAACTTTCATTCCAGTTAATGCCCATAGGCAGCTTAGTAAACCCACAAACCAATAAGGTTTCTCTGCACAAAGCCCTAGAGGAGCCTGCCTCACCTAACACAATGTTCCAAAGCCAGTATCACAGCATGCTCTACCCCTCAAGGTGACTTCATAAACACCCAAGATCCTAAGTGGGAGGATCACCTAAGCCAGGGAGGTCAAGGTTGCAGTGAGCCATGATCACATCACTGCCCTCCCATCTGGGCAACAGAATGAGTTCCTGTGTCAAAAAACAAAGCAAAAGAAACAGCTCCTAACAATATGGAAGCAGGGTTGAAGAAATTAGCCAAAAACTACATACTGCTTTACAAGACAGAAAACAACATACAGTCAAACTCCCAAGTATATTCAGAAAAACTCTTCATTTACAAATGAACTGCAGTGAATCTGAAAATACTGATTGATCCTCACCTTCCCACATGTGCAGTAACTGAACTTGACCTATGTGAGTTCAGGTTATCTGTATCACTGACTAGGAAAAGGCCTCGAATCATTGTTGCCTGGGTTTCCCTCTGTTCTCCCAAACACTGGGGGACCTGAAACTTCTGAATGTAGCCAGGTGAAATGGTTGGGTCTGGGTGTGACAGAGGCCACAAAAACAAGGGGAGCCACAGCCTGCTCTACTGAGGCAAAGAAGTCAGAATATCCACAAGCACTTAAGCTGTCTCTTTTATCTTTGCCTTGTAAGTCTGGGGAAGCTAAGTGACAGGTTAGCTAGGACAATAACCAGGTATATGGTATTATTCTCTGACATGGTATAAATACTATAATACCTGCTTATTAATATTCTTGAACCATAATTTGTTTATAAATAGCTATGCTTAGGCAAAAAGCTCAATCACCATTTTTTCCATTTATCCATTTGTTCAATGTTTGAGTATTTCATTTGTTCAATGTGAGGGGTAATATAAAGATGAGTAAGAGAATACTGTTGCAAAGCATTTAATCTAGTATGGGGCATGAAGTTTATAAGTAACCTTAACAGGATGCCTGCTGTAGTCCTTCAAGAGGGACATAAACATGTGAGTAAGGGCTCAAAGAAGAGAAAAATAACTACTTTAGCCACTAGTATCTCTAATTTTCATAGCAACCATGCAGGTTAAATATTACCCTCAATTTAGAAATGAGAATGTAGAATTTTAAATTGATTATATCAGATTGGACGAACTAAAGAACTAAGATTAGGAATGTCTTCAAACACACAGAAGAGAGACATTCAAGGTATAATGGGACACAAAAGTATGGCATGTGCTTGGAAAACAAGCTGCTGAGCAGCACGGATTCTATGGGGAAAGGAGTTCAAGGAGGCAGGAGAACACACAGAGGATGACTTGAAGGCAAAGCAGAGGGTCTAGATGTTTCTGCGTGGGTATAAGTGTTGCTGAGGGCTTCAGGAGTAGCAGAAGCACCTCCTCAAGCATAATCCAGCAAGGGCAGGTGAGACTAACAGAAGGACGGGCTAAGGCCACAGCAACCATCAAAGCACAAGGTAAAAATAAAGGCTTGAAATTGAACACTTATAACAGGAAGACATATTTCCATATAATTCAAAACTTTCATCAAATGTTAAGAAACCACGGCTCAGGTGTTTAAAACCTTGGCAATTTTAGATGTGTATCAAATTGTGGCAAACGTATCGGGTATAAAATAGGATTTATTTTTTTTAAAGCATGGTTCACTATTTTGAAATTTTAGTTTTAAAAAAGCAGTATTTTCTTACTGTAATTTGTCAATCAAAAAAGCCAAGATCTGTCCAGGCATGATACCTCACACATGTAATCTCAGCACGTGTGAGATCTGGCCGGGCATGATACCTCACATGTGTAATTTCAGCACGTGTGGGAGGCTGAGGTGGGTAGATGCTTGAGCTCAGGAGTTCAAGACCAGCCTGGGCAACACAGCAAGACCTCCATCTCTACAAAAAAACAAACAAGCAGAAATTAGCTGGGCATGGTGGCATATACCTATGATCCCAGCTACTCAGGAGGTTGAGGTGGGAGATGGCTTTTGAGCCTAGGAGGCAGAGGTTGCAGTGAGTCAAGATCATGCCACTGCACTTCAGACTGAGCAACAGACTGTCTAAAAAAAAAAAAAAAAAGAGCCAAGGGCTAACCAAACCATAAAGAGTTTCATCTAAAGAATTGGGATTCATGAAAATTTCAATTTTCTAAATTGAGGCAGCAAAATGAAGTGTTGGTTCTATGTGTGTAGGCTCTAGACCCATCCTAGGGTTAAATATTGGCTCTACCACTTCCTAGCTATATGATCTTGGGCAATTATTTAAGCTTTTTCTGCCTTGGTTTCCTTGTCTTTAAAGTGGAAACATAATAGCACCTATCTCACAGGGTTGTAATTAAAGAACTTAAACAAACTTCAACAGAACCTGCCTCATAAATTAGTTGTTATTTTACTTTTTTTTTGAGATGGAGTCTCACTCTCTCGCCAGGCTGGAGTGCAGTGGTACGATCTCAGCTCACTGCAACCTCCACCTCCTGGGTTCAAGTGATTCTCCTGCCTCAGCCTCCTGAGTAGCTGGGATTACAGGCACGTACCACCATGCCCAGTTAATTTTTGTATATTTAGTAAGAGACGGGGTTTCACCATGTTGGCC
>CAUYLG010050365.1:0-15416 GCA_963573385.1 Cacajao melanocephalus
ATACTATCCCTCCACCACCCCCCAGCAGGCCCCGGTATCTGATATTCCCCTCCCTGTGTCCATGTGTTCTCATTGTTCAACTCCCACTTATGAGTGAGAACATGTGGTGTTTGGTTTTCTGTTCTAGTGTCAGTTTGCTGAGAATGGTGGTTTCCAGCTTCATCCATGTTCCTGCAAAGGCCATGAACTCATCCTTTTTTACGGCTGTATAGTATTCCATGGTATGTCTATGCCACATTTTCTTTATCTAGTCTATCATTGATGGGCATTTGGGTTGGTTCCAAGTCTTTGCTATTATGAGCAGTGCCACAATAAACCTAAGTATGCACGTATCTTTATAATAGAATGATTTATAATCCTTTGGGTATACACCCAGTAATGTGATTGCTGGGTCTAATGGTGTTTCTAGTTCTAGATCCTTAAGGAATAAGCACACTGTCTTCCATAATGGTTGAACTAATTTATACTCCCACCAACAGTGTAAAAGTGTTCCTATTTCTCCACATCCTCTACAGCATCTGTTGTCTCCTGAATTTTTGGTGATCATCATTCTAACTGGCATGAGATGGTATCTCATTGTGGTTTTGATTTGTATTTCCCTAATGACCTAATGATTTTGAGCTTTTTCATATGTTTGTTGGCTGCATAAATGTCTCCTTTTGGGAAGTGTCTGTTCATATCTTTCACCCACTTTTTGATGGGTTGTTTTTTTCTTGTAAATTTAAGTTATTTGTAGCTTCTGGATATTAGCCCTTTGTCAGATGGATAGATTGCAAAACTTTTCTCCCATTCTGTAGATTGCCTATTCACTCTGATGATAGTTTCTTTTGCTGTGCAGAAGCTCTTTAGTTTAATTAGATCCCATGTGTCTATTTTGGTTTTTGTTGTCATTGCTTTTGGTGTTTTAGTCATGAAGTCCTTGCCCATGCACATGCCTATGTCCTGAATGGTATTGCCTAGGTTTTCTTTTAGGGTTTTTATGGTTGTAGGTCTTATGTTTAAGGCTTTAACCCATCTTGAGTTAATTTTTGTGTAAGGTGTAAGGAAGGGATCCAGTTTCAGCTTTCTGCATATGGCTAGCCAGTTTTTCCCACACCATTTATTAAGTAGGGAATCCTTTCCCCATAGCTTGTTTTTGTCAGGTTTTTCAAAGATTATATGCTTGTAGTTGTGTGACATTATTTCTAAGGCCTCTGTTCTGGTCTGTTGGTCTCTATCTCTGTTTTGGTACCAGTACCATGCTGTTTGATTACTATAGCCTTGTAGTATAGTTTGAAGTCAGGTAGCGTGATGCCTACAGCTTTGTTCTTTTTGCTTATGATTGTCTTGGCTATACTGGCTCTTTTTTTTGGTTCCAAATGAAATTTAAAATAGGTTTTTCCAATTCTATGAAGAAAGTCAATGGTAGCTTGATGGGGATAGCATTGAATCTATAAATTACTTTGGGCAGTATGGCCGTTTTCACAATATTGATTGTTCCTAACCATGAGCATAGAATGTTTTTCTATTTGTTTGTGTCCTCTGTTATTTCCTTCAGTGGTGGTTTGTAGTTCTCCTTGAAGAGGTCCTTCATATCCCTTGTTCGTTGTATTCTTAGGTATTTTATTCTCTTTGTAGCAATTGTGAATGGGAGTTCACTCATGATTTGGCTGTTTGTGTTATTGGTGTATAGGAATGCTTGTGATTTTGCACATTGATTTTGTATCCTGAGACTTTGCTGAAGTTGCTTATCAGCTTAAGGAGATTTGGGACTAAGACGATGCGGTCTTCTAAGTATACAATCATGTCATCTGCAAATAGAAACAATTTGACTTCCTCTTTTCCTGATTGAATACCCTTTATTTCTTTCTCTTGCCTGATTGCCCTGGCCAGAATTTCCAATACTGTGTTAAAGAGGAGTGGTGAGAGAGGGTATCCTCATCTTGTGCCAGTTTTCAAAGAGAATGCTTCCAGCTTTTGCACATTCAGCATGATATTGGCTGTGGATTTGTCATAAATAGCTCTTATTATTTTAAGATATATTCCATCAATACCTAGTTTATTGAGAGTTTTTAGCATGAAAGGTTGTTGAATTTTGTCAAAGGCCTTCTCTGCATCTAATGAGAAAATCATGTGGTTTTTGTCTTTGGTTCTGTTTATGTGATGGATTACATTTATTGATTTGCATATGTTGAACCAGCCTTGCATTCCAAGGATGAAGCCAACTTTATTGTGGTGGGAAAGCCTTTTGATGTGCTGTTGGATTTGGTAGTATTTTATTTGGCCAGTATTTTATTGAGAATTTTTGCATTGACGTTCATCATGGATATTGGCCTGAAATTTTCTTTTTTATTTTGTCTCTGCCAGGTTTTGTTATCAGGATGATGCTGGCCTTATAAAATAAATGAGTTAGGGAGGATTTCCTCTTTTTCTATTGTTTGGAATAGTTTCAGAAGGAATAGTACCAGCTCATCTTTGTACCTCTGGTAGAATTCAGCTGTGAAACTGTCTGATCCTGGACTTTTTTTGGTTGGTGGGCTATAAATTGCTGCCTCAATTTCACAACTTGTTATTGTTCTATTTGGGTATTGACTTCTTCCCGGTTTAGTGTTGGGAGGGTGTAAGAGTCCAGGAATTTATCCATTTCTTCTAGCTTTTCTGGTTTATTTGCATAGAGGTGTTTCTAGTAATCTCTGATGGTAGTTTGTATTTCTGTGGGTCAGTGGTGATATCCCCTTGATCGTTTTTTATTGCATCTATTTGATTCTTCTCTCTTTTCTTTTTAATTAGTCTGGCTAGTGGTCTATTTTGTTGATCTTTTCAAAAACCAGCTCCTGGATTCATTTATTTTTTGAAGGGTTTTTTGTGTCTATCTCATTCAGTTCTACTCTGATCTTAGTTATTTCTTGTCTTCTGCTAGCTTTTGAATTTGTTTGCTCTTTTGTCTCTGGTTCTTTTAATTATGATGTTAGAGTATTGATTTTAGATCTTTCTTCCTTTCTCTAATGGGCATTTAGTGCTATAAATTTCCCTCTAGACACTGTTTTAAATGTATCCCAGAGATTCTGGTACGTTGTGTTTTTGCTCTCATTGGTATCAAAGAACATCTTTATTTCTGACTTCATTTCATTATTTATCCAGTAGTCATTCAGGAGCAGGTTGTTCAATTTCCATGTAGTTGTGCAGTTTTGAGTGTGTTTCTTAATCCTGAGTTCTGATTTGATTGCACTGTGGTCTGACAGACTGTTTGTTATGATTTCTGTTCTTTTGCATTTGCTGAGGAGTGTTTTACTTCCCATTATGTGGTCAATTTTAAAATAAGTACAATGTGGTGCTCAGAAGGATGTATATTCTGTGGATTTGGGGTGGAGAGTTCTGTATATGTCTATTAGATCTGCTTGGTCCAGATCTGAGTTCAAGTTCTGGATATCTTTGTTAATTTTCTGTCTTATTAATCTGTCTAATATTGACAGTGGGGTGTTAAAGTCTCCCACGATTATTGTGTAGGAGTCTAAGTCTCTTTGTAGGTCTCTAAGAATTTGCTTTGCTCTGTCACCCAGGCTAGAGTGCAGTGGTGTGGTCTTCACTCACTGCAGCCTCTGCCTCCCAGGTTCAAGTGATTCTCCTGCCTCACCCTTTTGAGTAGCTGGGATTGCAGGTACTCACCACCCCTGGCTAATTTTTGTATTTTTAGTAGAAACAGAGTTTCACCATCTTGGCCAGGTTGGTCTCGAACTCCTGACCTCAAGATCCACCTGCCTCAGCCTCCCAAAGTGTTGGGATTACAGGCGTGAGCCATTGCACCCAGCCCACCCTTGCCTTCTTTACTATTCAATTCTCCTTTCTTCCAGTTCTTACCTGTTTTCCTCCTGCTTCATTTATTCTATACCACATGCTCTTAAACTTACCAGTTCATTCATCTATTTACTCTATGTGTGATTCTGTGAACTGTAAGTAGAAGGTTCTAGCTGGACCCATTCTGTGACTAAGGTAACTTTTTTTTCCCTAAATGTAAGCACCGTGTCCAAGTTATCAATCAAGTTTATCTGTCCTGATAGTTGACTCATTACATACCTGAAACTGGAAAAGTTTTCCTCCATTCACAATTCTTAGGTTAGCTTAACATTTACATAACATAACTTATCAACCATTCCATTAGTAGTTTTTAAGTATATCTAAGGAAGGTTTTTAATTTCTATCCCTGACTTCATTTAAATTCCAGTTGACTCCCAAAATATGTTACTTTTCACAGATCCAGAATTTTTAAAACTATGTCATGCCACTCAGTTCTCTGTATTCTCCTTGTTCTCTGTTGACAATTTTTAGCATTCTTTAGAAATCTGGTTTTATAGAGCGGAATGCAAGATTCTTTAAGGTAAATTTCATGCTATGAACATCAACCTTCCACAGTTGCTTGTTGAGTAGATTATTAAACCAAAGAATCTTAAAGCTTTCTCTGAAGATTTTAAATCTGAAGAGAAGTTAATGTTCTGAATAATTCTATTGCCTCAAGACTACTGTAGACAACTGAGTTACAGCACTTTTGTTTATAAGAATTATCAGTGCCAGGCCAGGTGTGGTGGTTCACACCTGTAATCCCAGTACTTTTGGGAGGCCAAGGTGGACGAATCACTTGAGGTAAGGAGTTTGAGACCAGCCTGGCCAACATGATAAAACCCCATCTCTACTAAAAATAGAAAAATTAGCCAGGCTTGGTGGCATGAACCTGTAGTCATAGCTACTCAGGAGGCTGAGATGGGAGAATCACTTGAACCCAGGAGGCAGAGGTTGCAGTGAGCCGAGATCATGCCACTGTATTCCAGCTTAGGTAATAGAGACCCTGTCTCAAAAGAAAAAAAAATTATCATTGTCAGCTGGAATAAACACTCAGAAGTTAAAGAGGAGAATGAATAAATGAATTAATAATTAACTGAATATTTATACTGCCTTATAAAAACTCCTCTACAGTAGTACATCAGTATTCAGGAGCATTATTCACAACAGCCAAAATGTGAAAGCAACCCAAGTGTCTATTGGCAGATGAATGGATAAACAAAAAGGGACATGTACATAGGAATATTATGCATACATAAAGCAGAAGGAAATTCTGACACACGCCACCACATGAATAAGCCCAGAGGACCTTATGCTAAGTGAAATAAGCCAGACACACAGGGTCAAATACTGGATTTTACTTCTATGAGCTGCCAAGAGTAGTTACCTCACAGACATAGGAGGTAGAATGGTGGTTGCCAGGGGCTGGAGGAGGGCAGAATGGAAGCTATTATTAAATGGTTGCAGAGTTTCAGTCTTGGAGATGGGTGGTGGTTGCACGATATGAATATGCTTACTGCTACTGAACTGTGCACTCAAATAGAGTTCAAATGGTCCGTTTTGATTGAGACCATCCTGGCCAACCTGGTAAAACCCTGTCTCTGCTAAAAACACAAAAATTAGCTGAGCATGGTGGCATGCACCTGTGTTCCCAGCTACTCGAGAGGCTGAGACAGGAGAATCGCATGAACCTGGGAGGTGGAGGTTGCAGTGAGCTGAGATTGCACCACTGCACTCCAGCCTGGGCAACAGAGTGAGACGCCATCTCAAAAAAAACAAAAGTCAATTTTGTTTTATGGATATTTACCACATTTTTTTTCAACCTCCTATACAAAAAGAGATATTTTATTCAGGATTGGGAGAACAAATTGCACATGTAGTATGGTGGCTGGTCAATAGGCTTGGCCCTTACGAGACCTGCAGTACTAGAAACTTAAAGCCTGCAGGGAAAGGCCTTGTTAGTAAAGAGAGACTTCCTGTCCCTCTTGATCCAGTACTCAGTGCAGTGGACACAGCTTTCCCTTCTTGGCAGTGAAGTCTCCCTTGGCATCTGTCACCTTTATCAGCTGCTCATCACCACCATTATAGCCATCAGTTTGTGGTATCATTGTTCAGCACTCAGCATGGTTCAGGCACTCCATAAGCAGACCACATCCATGATCTGATTTAATCTTTGCAATAATCCCATGGCATAGATATATTTGCCAGATATGGAAACGAAGGTTCAAAAAGACAGCAATTATCCAAAATTGTAGTGTAGGAAAGCTAGGGTACGAACTTGGGTCATTCTCCCTCCAAAGGCCAAGATTCTAACTACTTTTCCACAGTGGTAGAAAAAAGTGAAGCGGAGCCTCCTGCTTTTGATTTGCTCTGGATTAGTAAACCCTTTCAGTAGGTGTGGATGTCTAATAGGCCTCTTAAACTGAACGTGTCCAAACTGAATACTTGATTTGACATCCCCCTTCCCAATCTGTTTTTATACAGTCTTAGTAAATGGCACCACCGTCTAGCCACTTGCTTACAGCCAAAGCCTAAGAGTACTACTCTGTTCCTCACAGCTTACTTCATCAGCAAGTCCTGCTGGCAAAACCTCCAAATCTCAACACGCTTCTCACCACCCACTACTCAGCCCTGGTCCAAGCCATCCTTCCATGGACATCAGCAGCTACCTCCTAAATAGTATTCTTTCTAAATAGTATTATTTCTTTTCTGACCATATAATGGTCAGAGTGCTCTTTTTAAATTGTAAATCTGATCCAGACAATAGCCTCCTGACAGCCCACCAGCACAAGTGGTTATCAGCAGGTTGATGTCTTGAGCACATTTTTTTTTATTAATTTAGAACAAAATCTGCTGTCCTTAATATAATCTACCAGTAAGGACCAGCATGTTCTAGAGTCTCCCACCCTCGTCTCTCACTCTTCTCCCCATCTCACGCCTGCAGCTATGCTCTGAGTAAGGTTTCTTTCATTTTCTCAAGATTTCCAAGCACAGAAAGTCTCAGGGCCCATGCATTTCCAGTTCCTTCTGCCTGGAGTGCTCTTTTTGCTAAATCTTCTCATGGTCACAGGTCTCAGCTCAAAAGTCACCACCCCAGAAAGCCCTGCTCTGAACACTCCCACCAAAGGATCCTTCCCCTACCCCAATTCTTTCTACCCCATTGCCTTGTTTTGTTAATTGTGTAGCATTTACCACTCTCTGCAGTTATTTATTTACCTGCTTGTATGTTGAACTCTCTCTCTCCTTTTGCTAGGTCTTTAGTTCTTTATCAACTGAGTTTGTCTGTGTTTTCCAATTCTATGCCCCCAGTGTCCAAAACAACACCTGGCATATGGTATGAACAAATGAGTGAATGAATGGCTAAGAAGATTGATGGTCATGTAAGTAAACATAACACAAATACCCTTCTGGCTTTTATTAGTGGGGAAAGGGACAATAAATCAGTAACTACAATTTAGAGAGATGATTGCTATGACTAAAAGGTACAAAGAGTTCTAAAAGAACATGGAAAGTTGGGAAGGAACCATCTCAGATTGAGAGGGTTAGAAAAGCATCCCTGTAGAAAATCATGCTTCTAGGAGGCCCACTTTCGTAAGATCTACTCATTTTGTGGTACAAAAGCATAAAGGTCCCCTTCCTAAATTATATGAAGCTACATACCATTACTAGTGTGGAATAGTGCCTGGTATTGTGTTTCTAAATGCTCGAGGCTACTAACATAATGTTGATCACCGTGTTCATTATCCTTGGAATAGGGCCTTTGACGTTTGGATCTTTTAGTTAGCGGGAAAACAACTTCTGAGAAGCAGCTCTCTTTTTTGCAAGGTTTATCCTCAGCTTTCCAGGATAGCTGCATTTTTTTTTTTTTATGATCTGTGCCACATCTTACTTTTAGACTCTTATTGGTATTGTCATGGTGCTTAATTAAGCATAATACTGGCATAAACAGTGTAGTCATGGAATGCGGGAGACAATAAAAAGGGCATGTTGAGAAGCATCAGACACTTACTGCATAGATTAAAACATGACTTTCAGAAAACCTCCCAAAGTCAGAGATTGTTTAGAAACTGATTTTGGATATCCCGAGTCACTTCTTACTTCTAGTGGGTACAATGGATCAACAGCTGATTATAAATTATTGTGCTTTGGAAGATGCTTACACACACACACACACACAAAAACAAAAAACAAAAAATTAAAAAACTAAAAAAGAAAAAAAGAAGATACTCATGTAGATGTCCCTTCTAACTTTTGCCACTATTTAGCCTCTTAGTTAAACTGTCTCAGTAGCTTCTTACTTGTCTTTTTTCTTGTTATTTTCATCTTCAAACCACTGCCAGGCCAGTTATAATAAATGATCATTTTCATGCCTCCATTATGCAAGGCAGCATACTGCAGTGAGATTATTTACTTTCTATATCTGTCTCCCTAATAGACTGTATGTTCCTTGAAGGAAATAACTACCATTTTATCTTTGAATTTTTAGTATCCAATATCATCTGACTTGTGGTAGTTGCTCAATAACAAGTTGAATGAATGAATCATTCCCAAAAGCCTTCATATTTTTGCCTCTCCCATTTATGAAAGTGGAGAAAAGAAATATCAAGTGCCCACTCTTCGGCCCTGAATGAGTTGGAAATTGGCAGCATTTCAAAGTAGAACTTATTAGATACTATAGAGAAACCATAATATGATGGCTTTGTCACAGAAGCTGTAAAGAGTCAGAAAAAACAAACAAACCTAAAGTAAGAGATTAAAGCTGGAAGAAATTCCTGAGGCTTAGAATGTATTCATCACTCTCTGATTCACTTAAAAATGAGAGATCAGCATTCACCAACATATTATTTCCTGTCTTTTTCCAATTGTTCTATCTGCTATTATTTTAACATCTGGGATTAAAAGCTTACTTAGCCCTTGAGATGCTAGTTAATGCCTCTTAATCACCATGACTGTAAAACAGGTGTCTGCCACTAGCTGAATCCCTTTGCCTTCCATTAACCTGATTAGCTACAGCAATAGTTCTCTCACTTTAGCTGGCATCAGAATCACCTGGAGGACTTATTAAACCATAGATAACTTGAGCTCTATCCCGCTTATATTAGTCCATTTTCACACTTCTGTAAAGAAATACCTGAGACTTGGTAATTTATAAAAGAGATTTAATTGACTCATAGTTCTGCATGTATGGAGAGGCCTCGGGAAACTTACAATCATGGTGGAAGGGGAAGCAGGCGTGTCTTACATGGTGGCAGGTGAGAGAGTGTATGTAGGAGGATCTGTCAAACACTTATAAAATCATCAGATCTCATGAGAACTCACTATCACGAGAACAGCATGGGGGAAACCACCCCCATGATCCAATCAGCTCTGTCCCTCAACATGTGGGGATTACAATTTGAGATGAGATTTGGATGGGGACACAAAGCCAAACCATATCACCACTCTAATCCCAGATTTTTGATTGGCTAGGTCTGGCTTGGGGACAAAGAATTCGCATTTCTGACAGGTCCCTAGGAGCTGCTGCTGCTGTTGCTGGTCTAGAAACCACAACTTTCAGAACTCCTGGTCTACAGGGCTTCTGTCAGTTTAATGCACCTATGAATCACCTGGGAATCTTGTTAAAATGCAAATTCTACTTTAGTAGATCTAGGCTGGGGCTTGAGATTCTGCATTCTAAGAAGCTTCCAAGTGATGCCACTGCTATTTGCCTGGGGACCGCTGTTGAGAATTTCTCTCCTCTGGCTGCATGTTAGAATCATCCAAAAGCTTAAAATACATTGCTGTAGAGACCCTGCCACAATATTCTGTTTCAATTAACCTTTGGGGGGGTCAGAAATCTATATTTTTAATGAGGAGCTCCAGATGTTTCTATTACAGGTAATCCATGGTCCACAACTGGAGGAAAACTGGTCTAGAAAGGATAAAA
This sequence comes from Cacajao melanocephalus, assembly GCA_963573385.1. NCBI lineage: Eukaryota > Metazoa > Chordata > Mammalia > Primates > Pitheciidae > Cacajao > Cacajao melanocephalus. The sequence goes on from CAUYLG010050365.1 coordinate 9,740, forward strand.
TCATCTACAGAATTTTCATATAAATATAACTATCTAAAATACATGTATAAGTTATTTATAAAATATATAAAAAGTATTACATTTAATTGCTCCTAAGATGCACTTTTTAATATTTCACTGTCTCTAAAATTCGAAGACCTCATAATCTGTGGTACTTACAATTATTTAATGTAATTGGCAGCATTTTCTTTCTCTGTAGGACATAAATGATTAGTAGTGATAAAAGAAAAACTTCAACTGAATTAAATTTAAAATAGTTTAATTCAGCAAAGAACAATTCATGAATCAGGCAACCTGCTAAGCCAGAGTAGACTCAAAGACTCCACCACAGCCATGAGGTGGGAAAAGATTATGAACAGAGAAAGGAAAATGATGTACAGAAAATAGAAGTGAGGTACAGAGACAGCTGGATTGATAACAAGTTGATGTTTGCCTTATTTGAACACAGTTTTAATGCTCAGCAGTGTATGAGTGGTTGAAGTGGGACTGCTGGGATTGGCCAAGACTCAGCTATTGTTAAAGACCCATACTCCTGACGTACATACCCAGCAGCTCTGAATGGAACAATGGAGCTCACAGCTCAGCACTTGAGCTCCTATAAGGGACAGACTGCCTCCTCAAGCAGCTCCCTGACCCCTGTAGATCCAAAGAGTCACCTCATAAAGGAGAGCTCAGGCTGACATCTGGCAAGTATCCTTCTGGGACGAAGATAACAGAAGAAGAAATTGGCAGCAACCCTTACTGTTTTGCAACCACTGCAGGTGACCCTCAGGCAAGCAGGGACTGGAGTGGACCTCCAGCAGTCCTACAGCAGAGGGGCCTGACTGTTAGAAGGAAAACTAAAAAACAGAAAGAAATAACTTCATCATCAACAAAAAGAATGTCCACTCAGAGACCCCATCTGAAAGTCACCAACTACAAAGACCACAGGCAGGTAAATCCACAAAGATGGGAAGAAACCAGCGTAAAAAGGATGAAAACACCAAAAACCAGAATACCTCTCCTCCTTGAAGGGATGACAACTCCTCAGCAGCAGAGGAACAAAGCTGGATGGAGAATGAGTCTGATGAATTGACAGAAACAGGCTTCAGAAGGTGAGTAATAACAAATTTCTCTGAGCTAAAAGAACATGTTCTAACCCAATGCAAAGAAACTAAGAACCTTGAAAAAAGGTTTGATGAAATGCCAATGAGAATAAACAGCTTAGAGAAGAATATAAATGACTTAATGGAGCTGAAAAACACAACACAAGAATTTCACGAAGCACACACAAGTTTCAGTAGCCAAATCAACCAAGCAGAAGAAAGGATATCAGAGATTGAAGATCAACTCAATGAAATAAAACAAGAAGGCAAGATTAGAGAAAAAAGAGTGAAAAGAAATCAACAAAACCTCCAAGAAATATGGGATTATGTGAAAAGACCTAATCTATGTTTGATAGGTGTACCTGAATGTGACGGAGAGAATGAATCCAAGCTGGAAAATGCTCTTCAGGATATTATCCAGGAGAACTTCCCCAACTTAGTGAGGCAAGCCAATATTCAAGTCCAGGAAATACAGAGAACACCACAAAGATATTCCTCAAGAAGAGCAACCCCAAGGCACATAATCATCAGACTCACCAGGGTTGAAATAAAGGAAAAATTGCTAAGGTAAGCCAGAGAGAAAGGTCAGGTTACCCACAAAGGGAAGGCCATCAGACTCACAGTGGATCTCTCAGCAGAAACCATACAAGCCAGAAGATAGTGGGGGCCAATATTCAACATCCTTAAAGAAAAAACTTTCAACCCAGAATTTCATATCCAGCCAAACTAAGCTTCATAAGCAAAGGAGAAATTAAATCCTTTACAAACAAGCAATTGCTGAGAGATTTCGTCACCACCAGGCCTACCTTACAAGAGCTCCTGAAAGAAGCTCTAAACATGGGAAGGAACAACCAGTACCAGCCACTCCAGAAACATACCAAGTGGTAAAAAGCATTGACACAATTGAGAAACTGCATCAACTAATGGGCAAAACAACCAGCCAGTAACAAAATGGCAGGATCACATTCACACATAACAATATTAACCTTAAATGTAAATGGGCTAAATGCCCCAATCAAAAGACACAGACTGGCAAATTGGATAAAAAGTCGAAACCCATCAGTGTGCTGTATCCAGGAAACCCATCTCACTTGCAAGGACACACATAAGATCAAAATAAAGGGATGGAGGAAGATTTACCAAGCAAATGGAGAGCAAAAAAAAGCAGGAGTTACAATCCTAGTCTCTGATAAAATAGACTTTAAACCAACAAATATCAAAAGAGACAAAGAAGGGCATTATATAATGGTAAAAGGATCAATGCAACAAGAAGAGCTAATGATCCTAAACACTCCACTGTCAATATTAGACAGATCAACAAGACAGAAAATTAACAAGGATATCCAGGACTTGAACTCAGATCTGGACCAAGCAAACCTAATAGACATATACAGAACTCTCCACCCCAAAGCCACAGAATATACATTCATCTCAGTACCACATCACACCTACTCTAAAATTGACCACATAATTCGAAGTAAATCACTCCTCAGCAAATGCAAAAGAATGGAAATCATAACAAACAGTCTCTCAGACCACAGTGCGATCAAATTAGAACTCAGGATTAAGAAACTAACTCAGAACCACACAATTTCATGGAAACCAAACAACTGGCTCTTGAATGTTGACTGGATAAACAATGAAATGAAGGCAGAAATAAAGATGTTCTTTGAAACCAAGGAGAATGAAGATACAACGTACCAGAATCTATGGGACACATTTAAAGTAGTGTCTAGAGAAAATTTATAGCAACATATGCCCATATGAGAAGTAAGGAAAGATCTAAAATTGACACCCTATCATCAAAACTGAAACAGCTAGAGGAGCAAGATCAAAAGAACTCAAAAGCTAGCAGAAGACAAGAAATAAGATCAGAGCAGAACTGAAGGAGACAGAGATACAAAAAACCCTTCAAAAAAATCAATAAATCCAGGAGCTAGTTTTTTGAAAAGATCAACAAAATAGACCACTAGCCAGATTAATAAAAAAAAAAGAGAGAAGAATCAAATAGATGCAATAAAAAATGATAAAGGGGGTATCACCACCGATTCCACAGAAATGCAACTACCGTCAGTGATTACTACAAACAACTCTATGCACACAAACCAGTAAACCTGGAAGAAATGGATAAATTCCTGGACATTTGCACCTTCCCAAGCCTAAATCAGGAAGAAGTTGAAACTCTGAATAGACCAATAACAAGGGCTGAAGTTGAGGCAGCAATTAATAGCCTATCAATTAAAAAAGCCCAGGTCCAAATGGGTTAAAAGTCGAATTCTACCAGACATACAAAGAGGAGTTGGTACCACTCCTTCTGAAACTATTCCAAACAATCCAAAAAGAGGGAATCCTTCCCAAATCAATCTATGAGACTAACATTATCTTGATACCAAAACCAGTCAAAGACACAACAAAAAAAAGAAAGCTTCAGGCCAATATTCATGATGAACATAGATGCAAACATCTTCAATAAAATACTGGCAAACTGATTGCAACAGCACATCAAAAAGCTTATCCATCACGATCAAGTAGGCTTCATCCCAGGGATGCAAGGCTGGTTCAACATACGCAAGTCTATAAATGTAATTCACCACATAAACAGAACGAAAGACAAAAACCACATGATTATCTCAATAGATGGAGAGAAGGCCTTCGACAAAATTCAGCAGCCCTTTATGCTAAAAAAACTCCCAATATACTAGGTATCAATGGAACGTATCTCAAAATAATAAAAGCTATTTATGACAAACCCACTGCCAGTATCATACTGAATGGGCGAAAACTGGAAGCATTCCCTTTGAAATCTGGCACTAGACAAGGATGCCCTCTCTCACCACTCCTATTCAACAAAGTATTGGAAGTTCTAGCCAGAGCAATCAGAAATAAAGAGTATTCAATTAGGAAAGGAGGAAGTCAAATTGTCTCTATTTACAGACAACATGATGGTATATTTAGAAGACCCCATTGTCTCAGCCCAAAAGCCCCTTAAACTGATAAGCAACTTCAGCAAAGTCTCAGGATACAAAATCAATGTACAGAAATCACAAGCATTCAATACACCAATAACAGACTTAAAGAGAGCCAAATCAAGAGCAAACTGCCATTCACAATTGCTACACAGAGAATAAAATACCTAGGAATACAACTAACAAAGGACTTAAAGCACCTCTTCAAAGAGAACTACAAACCACTGCTCAAGGAAAGAAGAGAGGACACAAACAGATGGAAAAAACATTCCATGCTCATGGTTAGGAAGAATCAGTATTGTGAAAATGGCCATACTGCCCAAAGTAATTTATAGATTCAATGCTATTCCCATCAAGCTACCTATGACCTTCTTTACAGAACTGGAAAAAACCACCTTAAACATCATATGGAACCAAAAGAGAGCCACATAGCCAAGTCAATTCTAAGCAAAAAGAACAAAGCTGGAGGCATCATGCTACCTGACTTGAAACTGTACTACAAGTCTACAGTAATCAAAACAGCATGGTACTGGTACCAAAACAGAGATGTGGACCAATGGAACAGAACAGAGGCCTCGGAGGCAATGCCACACAACTACAAGCATAAGCTCTTTGACAAACCTGACAAAAACAAGCAATGGGGAAAGGATTCCCTGTTTAATAAATGGTGTTGGGAACACTGGCTAACTATGTCCAGAAAGCAGAAACTGGACCCCTTCCTGACACCTTTCACTAAAATTAACTCCAGATGGATTAAAGACTTAAACATAAGACCTAACACCACAAAAACCTTAGAAGAAAATCTAGGCAAAACCATCCAGGACATAGGCATAGGCAAGGACTTTATGACTAAAACACCAAAAGCATTGGCAACAAAAGCCAATATACCCAAATGTCATCTAATTAAACTCCAGAGCTTCTGCACAGCAAAAGAAACAATCATTAGAGTGAACCGGCAACCAACAGAATGGGAAAAAAATTTTGCCTTCTACCCATCTGACAAAGGGCTAATATCCAGAATCTACAAAGAACTAAAGCAGCTTTAAAAGAAAAACACAAACAAACTCATTCAAATGTGGGCAAAGGACATGAACAGACACTTTTCAAAAGAAGACATATATGAGGCCAACAAACATATGAAAAAATGCTCATCATCACTAGTCATTAGAGAAATGCAAATCAAAACCACATTGAGATACCATTTCACACCAGTTAGAATGGTAATCATTAAAAAAGCTGGAGACAATAGATGCTAGAGAGGATGTGGAGAAATAGGAACACTTTTACACTGTTGGTGGGAGTGTAAATTAGTTCAACCATTGTGGAAGACAGTGTGGCGATTCCTCAAGGACCTAGAAATAGAAATTCCGTTTGACCCAGCAATCCCATTACTGGGTATATATCCAAAGGATCATAAACCATTCTATTATAAAGACACATGCACACGTATGTTCACTGCAGCACTGTTTACAATAGCAAAGACCTGGAACCAACCCAAATGCCCATCGATGATAGCCTGGACAGAGAAAATGTGGCACATATACACCATGGAATACTATGCAGCCATAAAAAACATGAGTTTGTGTCCTTTGTAGGGACATGGATGTACCTGAAAACTATCATTCT